>BQNB010028320.1:24083-53785 GCA_026074375.1 Tanacetum coccineum | reverse complement strand
ATGTAACAAGAACACGGGGTACCTAAATAAACAAATAAATAAATAACCATATATTACTACACATATATACATCAGATAATAAAATTGTCAAATGATACAAAATAAAAATATTATACATCGTAACCGCTCAAATCCATCTTTTAATAAACAAGTAAGCCACGAAATCACCAACAACAAAAAGCCTTTAAAAAAATACCGCACCAACACCAACTTTGATCTACCCGCAAACGGTAACAATCAACAATGAAAAACCTCAAACAATGAAACCTTCAAATAAACTTCAGCTTCTGTTTCTTTTGAACTAAATTAAGAGAAACACATACTATCACTATATAAGCATACTATCCGTATTCAAATTCATAAGTGACAAACTATTGCAATGATATATCATTCTATCATACTGTGCGTTACTATTCATCTGCAAAACCCTAAAAGACAAAAAAAAGTAAATCGCCAAACCACATGCGTGATCTACATTTGCACACAAAAAGCTTTCTGACATTTTTTGGATAGATCGTCATGGTTCATGCGCGATTTACATTTATTTTAATTTCATCCCAAACGAATAATACGGTGACACGTGTCCAAAAGTGGATCACTCACCATGCTGGGCGATCTAGAAGATCATATTGAAAAAAAATAATGTCAGGGTCATTTTGAGATTACACATTTTCCAATGTGTCACTGCAAAAATTTTCGCAATACAAAATGAATGAAGTGTATTTTCAGTCAATGACACGTGATTGATGTCAATTTAATCTCTATTGTATTATTAAGAAAAACAATATTTGCACCGTTTAAAAAAATATGGGTTAGATGAACAACTTTAAGTTGGAGTTCATTTTATACCCGATTCGATCGTTTTTTATAGACAGTGTAACATGCGTTCTTTAGTTGTTTCGTGCAAACTGAAAAACTCGATATTAAACTCATGATTTATTTCACAAAAGTTATCCATCTTTTTAAACTTCAAAGAACATCTGTAACCGAGGAATAGACGCCTGAAAGTTAGCCTCAAAATCAACGCATGTCAAGATATTAAAACCAGATCAATAACATAATTATGTTGATCTTTCATGTTGACTAACTTCGTTAGACCTGTTCCAAAAACGAAGGCATGAATGACCAACTAGACCTACGCATGACGCTACACATGTCACAGTACTCACCTTTGCAAATATTACGGATATCCGTTAATTTCAAAGGATTTATAGATGTAAGGTGGATAATTAATTAAGAAGACTAAAAATTCACAAGCGAGTGGGGTGTTTTGTCTTGGAGATAAAAAATAAAGTTGTAGAACGTATTCAATTATTGCATCATGATTCAGTTTTTCTATTTTAAAGAAGCGTAATGGTTAAAAGATTGTTAATAAATATAGTGTTATGTTACCATTTGTATAAATTGAGTTGAGATAGTAAATTTACACTATCAATTGGTTATCACTTGACAAAGAAATTATTCAGGGATTTAGTGCACAAGTCTGTAATTAGGATGAGAAAAAGTCCGATTAGGTTTTCTAAATGAGAAATACTCAATTCCTTTCTAATACAACGTTAGAAGCTGTATTTAATGTGGGAACCTCACACTTAGAGATTAGAACACATGTTATATAATTTTCTAATGATTATGTTCAGACATGCATGATGAAAAGGTTAAAGTTCTTCTTTTTAATAATTCTTTTAAAAAATTGCATGCAGGAGCAAGAATAAAATAACTAACTATATGAGCATGAAGTTTTGCCGCTTCAACAAGCTTGGACTTTGGCTTTATATATGCTCATGAATGAATAAGGACGCATGGCTTGTAAAGCATCAAGTACAAACATTGGAGAAATGTAAATACCCGTGTGTATATTATCTTCGAGTATTCAAACAAATTGAAGGGTTCAATCCTTAGCGACACCCTGATTTTCGAATATCTGGATGTGTAATATATTAGATGAATTCGAATCTATTGCGGCATTTTCATTTATGCATGAGTTTTTTTTTGTTTTGATTAATGGGAACTCAAGGACTAAACTAAAATAGGGGAGGATTGTTGGTGATTTTAGTGTCATCAATTATTTTGTGTAATGATGAAGGGCACATTTGTAAAAACTAATTAACTTTATTTTAGATATGATAATAGAAGGTTGTAAATATAATTCAAAGGGTGTAATAGTGACAGAATTCGTGTGATCACTAAACTTTTGTTGACGGATACACACATGTCTTTGATGACTGTAACTAGCGACGGTTTGAAACTGTTCCAAAGTTATCGCTGGACATATTTAAAGAAAGTGTTATG
Source organism: Tanacetum coccineum (assembly GCA_026074375.1). Lineage (NCBI taxonomy): Eukaryota > Viridiplantae > Streptophyta > Magnoliopsida > Asterales > Asteraceae > Tanacetum > Tanacetum coccineum. The sequence continues at coordinate 51,496 of BQNB010028320.1, read as the reverse complement.
ACTTTTCACCAAAGGGTGTGACTTTTCACCAAGAGTCACAATTTTTCCCTACAACCATCATTAAGTTTATATATATGTAAACATAATTTGGTCTTCCAAATGAACATATCCATATCCATATCAACAACAGATACAACTAATTTTTTATGTTTTGCTCTCTTTCTTCTGTCTAGAATTTGAGTGCTCATTTGTGTCTTATCGATATACAAATTTCTTGTAACCCAAGGGAATTAATAGGGCATAAATATTGTATCAAGAAAGTGTAGTTTTACACGATTAAAATTTTTTCCAAGTAATATTTGATTATCACACCCTAATATTAGGCAAGAGATTATAAGGTCTGAGCACGTATGCGGGTTCGGTTACCATTAGGATTTCTAGCATATTTTATGCAACACACTGTAAATACATCATTAACAATATAATACCACTTATGTGTATTCGGGTATATTTGCTACCCGCATTTGCACGTTGCCCATTAACTTGTACCTCGTGTCACTCCTTGCATTTTTTATGGTCAGCGTCATTCTCTTCGTGTTTCAGTTCACATAAAACCCAACTTGAATCACTTCCTTCGGCCTCTAGACACGCGGCCACACGCTTTCGAAAGTTGGTTGCCGAAAAAAGTCTAAGCTTTGCTTTATTTTTGTTTCTTTGCTTCTGCTTTTGCCATTGCTCCTTGGTGAAGATTAATCTTCACTTGCTGTCAGATGTTTTTATCAATATATATGTTATTTGCTTTTTTTTACTGCTTTTGCCATGCCCCTTCATTTTCCATTATAATTTGATACAATCGTCAAAAAAATAACTCTCTTTCTCAGATTACGTTTAACCGCTGCGACTGGTTACTATCAAAGTCTTAATTCTTTATCAAAATTTCTATCTTTATTTTTGTTTTTTAGTAGTATACTTTAATTCAAGCTTTCATGATTTTGATGCTCGAATTGTGAGAGAGTACTAACAAATAAATTATAAAGCCTGGGCTCGTATGTGAGTTATAGCTGTTTCTCGTATGCGAGTTATAGCTGTTTCATTAACGTTTCTAGCATATGTTATGTAATGCACTATAAACATCATTGTTAACATAATATCCTTTACGGGGAATTTTATAATTGAACACATAAGACCAACTAAGTACGGAATTTACCAACTCATTATTTATGATATTTTGTGTTAACTATAAAGATTGTTTGAGGTAGAACCCCATCATAAGGCACAAGGTAACCTCTATTATAAATTTTTCTGGAATTGTTGCTTAACAATGGACTAGGTGAGTTCATTAAACTTATATGTAGGCTGCATCTGTCCAATGGGCGGCGTGTGCATGGGCTTGGACCATCGATCCAAGTCGATGTTAATTTGTCCGATCTTTGGCGAAAAAGATTGACATTGCATTTTATAATGACGACTATTACAAATTAAAGCTCATGATATGTCCTCTTGGTGATTCATAAACGAATGACTCACCACAAGGATTGAATTAGATAAAAGAGGTATTGAACAAAATTCAAAGAAATCCCCGATGTGTGATGAAGATCGGAAGTTACACATTTTCTTTCTTAAACAATAGAGCGTTTGTGGAATTCTTTTTCGAAGTGGTTGGGAAAAACTTGGTTAATAGTATTGTAACACTGTAATTATGAACACGGCAGAAATTTGTCAATAATGATTTGATATAGATCCGTCCATTACAAACCAAGAAGACCCCGATCGACATTCACTTTAAAACGTGAACGAATTTCTTCAATATATTATCACACTTTTGATTAAGCGTGTATTTATATATTTTTCATATCTCCATAAATCACGAGTTTGAGTTTTTATCAATACTCTTATTGTACTCACATTTTATATTTATTAACGTGCACATCCAACGTGATGCTTCTATACATAACAAGGTTTGGATATCCGCGCTTTGCTGCGGCGCGTTTTGTATAGAGTTTTTTACAAAACATGTACAGTTACTCAAGTAACTCACAATCATTATCCTTTTTTGTCATAAAAGTAAAATGGCTTCATAATATGCCTGCAAGCTATCTTTCTCTAAGCTCGATCCCTTTTTGGAGAGTTCAACATACTATAATTCGGCTGTGTAACAGAGGCCCTCGTTGTTTCCCCCACAATTGTTCATGTGACTGTAACTGCAGAGATGAGACAGCAATTCATAATCAATAACTATCACGCTACTGATCTACAAATTTTTAAGGCGTAGATGTTGTAGCATATTCCGGCAATAACTACTGAGATAAGATTTAGTATAATGCATAATGATAAATACTTTCATTGTACATAAGTGACTTCCAAAATGTGTGCAAATGCCAACTTGTTCCTTATCCATCTCGACTGATAAAAGTCAGACCTGTCACTATTTGAATAAGACCCAAATTAAAAAGATACCCTACCAATATAAAACCTCAATACAAATATATGCATGCTTAATAGTCCCTTCATCGGAATAGTTTTAGTATCTAATCTTATAATGTCAAACAACATGGGCTAATAATCATGCATATATTTAGGATCTGGTTCCAAACCATCAAAGATCGCCCATCTATTGGGGATGACCAAAGATCCTATATTTCATATACTAAAGATTCAAGTTTTCAAAACTCAAGTATTTTAAGGAAAGTATCAAGGATAATTATCAAATTTTTAGAAGTTTATAAGCTGTTAATGCAACATAACTGGTGTATTAGGGTAAAGTTTTTATCACATAACTTTAAGAACAGAACATTGGTAATCATTATAAGTAAAGAAGAATAATAGTATAACCAAGATTCGAACGAAGCTTTGAAAAATTTAACTTACAGTTTGACCCATTTAAGCAGTTTTCAGTTTTGACACTGATGGATTCTCCAATAAATCTGAAACGTTATAAACATAACCTACGACGGTTTATGGGATGTGCCTCTTTTTCTGCATATCCAACTCCCGAAACCTCCTCAACGTAATTGAATTACTCCTCAGTTTTCCTTGTCAACAGCCAATGAAACAGATTCAGCCTGCAATGGAATCGCCACACACCCACCTCATATCAGCTTTAAGTAATCGGTTAAGTCGCATATTCACCATGATTCAGCACCAGTTAAAAATAGCAGATTGAGGTTTTATTTTAATTTTAAATGTGTAGTGCATGTACTCTACAGGAAGTTACTTGTTACAATGCTCCTCAATCAATTCTAAGAAGCCTTTTGTGCCACCAACCTTTGTTAGTTCAAATGTTGTCAGCGAGAAAAAGTAACACATGTAATTTAATTCAATAGTCTACAATAACTATGATAAATAGCTGAAAGAAAAGTCGTTAAGTGTTTGACATACTTGTGTTCCGTTGTAAAAAAGTGTGGCTTTTGTTGTGAACTGACATTCAAATCTATCGATTTCATGAAAATCAGAATCTTTTGATATAGTTGCAATGACATGTTGATATATCCAATAAGTTTGAGAACATTTTTTTTATAAAACTACTATATAATCATTGTCACATACCATGACACACATACTTTGCAGCCTAATCATTTTTTGGGTAAACTAACATATGTAAGTTATCTTCTAATTGACTTAAAAATTCCATCTAAAACATAACAATGGAACTGATCACCTTAACCTATGAAGTTTTTACAGTTTTGACCCAAACCTATAAAATTTCCATCTATCCCTCTAGGAAAGAAGGTACTGAGGCAATAAAAACTTAATTTTGAATCATACCAAATCATAGTATCAACCATCTTCAAATTACTAAAACATTTCCATTTTCTCTCTTTTGAAAATGAGTTGGCTGACATCACACAGAATGACACGTCTAGAGGCCAGCCTGATGTACATAACCGTAAACAATATTTCTACTTTAAGGAGGTTGGAAAAACTCATCGCTTGCCGTTGTTCGTCTTAAATATGGTCAAACAGATGTCAGAATTAGAGGTGACAAACAAATGACGTCACGTCGCCAAATACACGGTCACCTTCCGGTTTTCGCCTAAAAAATCCACTCACCTGCCGCCACTCCGCCAAATACTTACCCACCCGTAAACGGGATCCACCTATTAACCAAACCCCTATCCTCCTCTATAAGTTTATAAATGATAACCGGGTAAGCTTTTTTTGAAGGTATCTATAAGTTTTTTGGCGGGGGATAGGCTCATAAACTTAACTCCTCTCTTGGGGTAGTCTGTAAATGCATATGCTTTTACCCATACAGTCACTAAAAAATGAAGAAACAAACTAAATCGACAATAAAGTTGAAGAACGTATAATTGAAGAAATATTGGTAATGAAGCATGTACATATTTTGAAGCAGCCATCAAAGTTGACTCGTAACCGTGCCAAAACCTCTCCCATATCTACCTTAAACCGGATATACCTGTTACCCCGCCACTACGCCAATCACTGAACCAAACATGAAGAAAGTCAAAAGCTGCTTTGAGACCAATAAAATTACGAAAACGAACTCAAAGAAAACTAACCAATTCCAATATGTGATTTATATTTCATCGGCTTATGAAGGATAAGGTCATAAGCCTAAAAATAAGCTCAAAAGAGTGTTTGTTTAAACTTGATGCTGGGGTTAATCGCATACGATTTTCAGGCTGTGTTTTACAATTCTCGTGAGTAGGATAACCGTAGACAAATACAACCTATCCAACCATACTATCTCTGAGCAAACTAATAAATTTGGCCCCACTTTGATATTGATAAGCTGCTCAATAAGCTAGAAATCTATATATTGTTGTACTTTAAAGGCTAATAGTTAGCTTGTATGTTACATGTACAGTAACAATTCTATTGAAAGAGAAGATACACTTCTACCTACAAATATTTAAGTCGGTAAAAAGGATACGCACCTCTAGTGTTGAGATAAGAAGTCCCAACGGCGCCTACTGCAACATATTAGCCAGCTAATTTGGCGGTGAGGATTGGAGTCATAACCTGATAATAAAGATCAAATTTCCAAAAAAAATCAACTCTTGATTGTAGGTCAGATTGTAGAATGACATATATTTTCATAGGTAAGCAATGTTAACATGTGCTCTATCAGTTTTGACTTTAAGAATTAGTGTGTTTCACCTTATATAACAGACAACGACTTTCTTTATGTTTATAAACGAAATAAGGTGAGAACCAATTTCTGTATATGAGATATTGGATCGTACCTCTATTATTCTTTCCATTTATGCATTCATGCCCGACTGAGCTTAAGCATTGAAAAGCTTAAGCCTTGATGCTGCATTTTTGCCCTGCTAGTGCTGTTGTCGTTTCTCTGCAGCGGTGATGTTACCCACAATATTGCAGCCTTGTTGTTGCTAACGTCATTGTAGGCTGAGATATAAAAAATTACTACTTACGGTAAATTTGATCATCATAGTAGAATCGACTGAATCGACTGTTCTAAAGTACCTAGACTCGGAACTGGTCTTGAGAAGCGTCTTTTGAAAGATGAATGCACGTGAGATGCTGCCACTGACCGCCCTTGAGACACTATATACGTTACATCCTGAACGGAGGCAACATTGGATTTCTTCACTGCAATTGAGAACCCTAATTGGCCTAAGTTATTGAATGATTCAGGTAATGCCTCGTCTGGAACTTCAATTACCTAATAAAAATAAAGCAACACAATTAATCACCTAATTTTTATACCAAACATATTCTCTAGTTCTCACTTACTTACCTTTTAGAGTCCTTGGAAACAGTGTGGCGACCACTAAACGTAGCTGCAAGCATTGGATGAGGCACCCAGTAAGTTAATGTATCCACAATTGTGTGCAGAACTTCCTTCCCCCTAGCAGACAAAAAGCATCCATTAAACAACTATCATAATCTGAATCCCAATAACTACACAATTTAAATAAGTCGATGAACGCGTAAAATAATCTAATCCAAACACCCCCTTAACATCAGTTTAACCCACGTCCATCTGTTTAACCCGTCAGAAATACGGGTTCATACCAATTTCTTAAAAAATGAGGTGCATACCTCAAATAGATCCAGTGACACCGAGTGAGGGTTCAAGAACGCTAGATCATCGGCGCAGTCTAACAACAACCCTTACTCTACCGGATCATATAGCAAATACAATTTCAAGACCCTCATATATAAGCATTTTTGAGTAAGTAATCCAAACAACCTTGTTGAGCAGTTACTCTAATAAGAAGTGTCCCATACAACCAATATTATCAATTTCGATAAGCAATCTCAGTTTAATCTAATAAACAATCCCTAAAGCAATTTATAAGTGATCCCGAATAACCCCTAAAAGCATTCATTCTAATAACTGTGTAAAGTTTTCTTTCTTATAACTTTGTAAAGTAAGATGGTGACTAATTGTGAAACGCCGAATACTATATAAACTAAGCATCGACAGAATGTACCACAAACTGAATTTATACATGAAAGAAACTTAATGTCTAGATGATTAAGCTTCTTGAAAGTGCTTCTTTCACATTGGACCTTAAATCTTTAATAAATGGATCCATTTATAAAAACTTGTCACTTTTAAACAGCTCACTCCATGTGAACTACTTATCAGCTTAAGAATAAGCAGATACACCAAAGGATCACTTAATTAGGCCAATAATCAAAATTTCTAATAATTCAATCACCTAATAATAACCAACCAATCACATAAACAAAAAATGAGTAAAAAATTACCCCATGAGATTAACGCGTAAACGAACGATAAAGAGATCCGCGACATCAGTAAGCTCCTCAACAACAACCCTCTTGCCTAAAAAAAAGCAGAAAATATAGGATACCCAGAACTGAAAATTTAATTACGGTTGATAAAATTACCTAATGATAAGATACCTCAATCATTCTTCTCGTAATAACCACCTAAAAACCTTTAACCATGAATTAACCATTTTTTATGAGTTATTCATTGAATGCCTTAAATCAACAAACTTTATTCACTAAGATTGATTAAAAAGTTGTTACCTTTAGACGGAAACTCAAATTTGTGAAAGCCATTAGACCTGAATAAAAATAAAGCCACTGCCACGCAAACGCCATCAGTAGTTTAAGAGACAATTAATTGCTCCATTATCGTGTGTACCGTCTTTCTTGACCCCTACCGGAATCCTTTTATATAAAAAAGAATGTGTGGGTGGGTGGAGGGTTTGATAATGAATTTAGTGTGTGTGGAAGGTTTGACAACTGCCACGAATCTTCCTTTAATTTTTTTAACCATCGTGTACATACGTGTTCTTCCTTTATCTATCCAAAACATCTAAGAACACGTACGTACCTGGTTAAAAAATTGAAGGAAGATACATGCTTTGTTCTCAAATGATTACTGAATAAATAAAAGAGTTAATTGCATTTTTGGTCCCTGTGGTATGGCCAAATTGCAGGTTTGAGACCCTAACTTTTGAAATTGCAGTGATGGTCTTTATTTTTAAGTTTTCGTTGCAAATTTAGTCCCCGGGCCGGGACCACCTAAAAAATTGTTGGAACGGTATTTATATTTTCCGAATATTTTCTTTTTTTGGGACGGTTTTGTAAATTTTTTTACGGGAATTTTTGTGTAAGAAAATCGTAAATAGTTAAAAGGTGAGGGTCTGTTTTGTATTGTTTTTTTTACTTTGGGTCCAGATTTTAGGTTTTTTTTGGTGTTTTTTTTTGGCTAATTTTTTGCGGTTTTTTTTTGGCTAATTTTTTCCCGGATATTTTCTTTTTTTGTATGATTCGGGAATTTTTTTTTGCGTTGGGACGGGTTAATTTTTTCCCGAATATTTTCTTTTTTTGGGACGGTTCGATATCTTTTTATTTGGGCCGATGAATGTAAAAAAGTTGTGAACAATAAAAACTTGACGTGTTTTTTTTGTTAATTTTTTTACGGGATTTTTTGTGTAAGAAAATCGTAAATAGTTAAAAGTTGAGGGACCGTTTTGTATTTTTTTTTACTTTGGGCCAGATTTCAGGCTAATTTTGGGCTAGTTTTTTTTTTTTTTACTTTGGGCCAGATTTTGGGCCACATTTTATGCGAATTTTAGGCTAGTTTGTCGACAAATGTGTATATTAGTAATAATTTTTTTTATATGGCTTATGTGTTGGGCCTCATGTTTAAAGTGTTTTTTTTTCTATATGGTTTTTTTTTAATATAATGGGTTGTACGTTTGTGACCATATCGATTATTTTAAAGTTATTAGGTATCGAAGATGTTTTCGCGGGTATTTTTTTATCTGAATAAATCGGAACTTTTGTAATATTTTTTTTCCCTCCTACTTTGTGCATACAAATTTAAAAAAAAACAAAAACAAAATAATTAAAAAAAAAAAACTAAAATCGGGCTGGCCCAAAATGAGAGCCCGTTACTGTAGCAAATGGCCCACAGTCAAAACGACTGCGTATTTGTCCGTGAATGTGTATATTACAAGCAAAAGAACCCGCGCGTTGCGGCGGGGCTAATTTTTTCCCGAACAATTTTTTTTTACGTTTCGGGGGGTTTTTTTTTGGGCGATGCGTTATGGCGGGGCTAATTTTTAATATTTTTTTTTGGTATGATTCGGTGGAAAAATTTTTGGGTTGGGACAGGCTAATTTTTTCCCAAATATTTTCTTTTTTTTGGACGGTTTTGTAAATTTTTTTACGGGAATTTTTGTGTAAAAAATCGTAAATAGTTAAAAGGTGAGGGTCCGTTTTGTATTTTTTTTTACTTTGGGCCAATTTTTTTGGCTAATTTTTTCCCGGATATTTCCTTTTTTGTACGATTCAGAATTTTTTTTTTTGCTTTGGGACGGGTTAATTTTTTCCCGAATATTTTCTTTTTTTGGGACGGTTTGATATCTTTTTATTTGGGCCGATGAATGCAAAAAAGTTGTGAACAATAAAAACTTGACGTGTTTTTTTTGTTAATTTTTTACGGGATTTTTTTTTGGAAGAAAATTGTAAATAGTTAAAAGTTGAGGGACCGTTTTGTATTTTTTTTACTTTGGGCCAGGTTTCAGGCTAATGTTGGGCTAGTTTTTTTTTTACTTTGGGCCACATTTTATGCGAATTTTAGGCTAGTTTGTCGACAAATGTGTATATTAGTAATAATTTTTTTTATATGGCTTATGTGTTAGGCCTCATGTTTAAAGTGTTGTTTGTTTTTTGCTATATGGGTTTTTTTTTAATATAATGGGTTGTACGTTTGTGCCCATATCGATTATTTTAAAGTTATTAGGTATCGAAGATGTTTCCGCGTGTATTTTTTTTTATCTGAATAAATCGGAACTTTTGTAATTTTTTTCCCTCCTACTTTGTGCATACAATTTTAAAAAAAAAAAAAAAAAAATAATTAAAAAAAAAACTAAAATCGGGCTGACCCAAAATGGGAGCCCGTTACTGTAGCAGGTGGCCCGAAATCAAAACGACTTCGTTTTTTTCCGTAAATGTGTATATTTATAATGATTACTGAATAAATAAAATATTGTATACAACAATATAAAATACACTACTGTTCATTTTGCGAGTGTCGTCAAGTCAACATTTAGTATATAGTTAAATTTATGAGTTTCGTTAACATGTGGCCACTTGGTACATGTTAGGTTCTTTGTATATGAAAGGTGGAAAGTTATTCATATTTTTATTTAATTTATTATATTTATCTATTATGCAGTATTAAAGATGAGTCTGAATTAATACTACAACTCAAATTCCTGCATAGGCTTCAAGTTTTGTTACCATGGCTATGAAATTTGTACATAACCCACAAGATTAATTGTGTATACAAAGTCCTCTTATTTAATGTGCACTATTGAAGTGTTGTAACCTTGGTTGTGAAAGTTGTACAAGTTACAAAATGTCATGTACGTACAATTTGCATTTAATAATATATTTATATTAAATACTCACTTAAATAACATTATTAAGTTTGTAACTTCATAAACTTATAGCATTCATGTACCATATGATTAGTCAATTTGACTTTCTTAGCATTTAAAAGAGTCAATTTACATGTAGTTATTTAATATGTTTAAGTTACATATCTAGCTATAAAAAACACATGAAAGTCTTACACACATTCTTATTCTTGCATATTTTTTCTCTCAAGCTCTAACCACCATTTTTTTTGTGCATAATTGATTTTGTTTGTTTAATTTATTTTTGTGTTTCACTTTCTTAGTTTATTGTAAATATGTGATGGATGTAGTTAATCTAATGATTCATTTCTTTTTGTGGTGTTGTAGATGTTTAGCAGTGAAGATGACAAAAATTTGGCTCGGGGGATGGAGCTTTGAAGACTGACGAATAATGATCTACATAGAAATGAAGATCCATGCTTGGTAAAACTACTTTTTATGTGTTTATGAGATTGTTGGTGTGTGTTTTTTATACTCATACAAAGGGTGTTTTTTTGTCTTTAATTTGTGTGGTTTCTTAGTTATTTCTTGGTGACGAAGAAGATTTGAAAAGAAAGGAGTAAAGAATTGGAGGGTTGCAATTGTCAAGGCAAGCGAGTGTGTTGTTGACCTAATGGAAATGAGTGTATAGTAAAAGAAATATGTTATATGTAGCAAGTTAGCATTAACTCTCATATGCCAAGTCCAATGTACATTTCATTTTTTAAGATATTTGTATGAGATCGTACAAGATTTTATATTCACGTGTTGTTTTTAAAATCTATTGTATATGCAACAATTAACATGTCATATTTGAAACAAAACTACCATCTATTGTACATGCAATAACAATATAGTGCTTGATTTATTTTTCTCTTTTCGTACGACATGCGTGAAACCAAACAATAATGAATGTCAAGTGAACTTGAAGATACGAGGGTCAAAAATTTGCATTACATTAACTTTTTTAACTTGAGACAAAATTGTCGCATTTTTAAGTATTCTTCTTTTTGTGAAGAACAAAATTCGTGTGTTTTGAAATAATTTTATACAAACTTGATTAGACTAATATTTTACCAAATTGGGATCTTACCGTTGATATAGCTTTGAGTTAAAATTGTAGCATAATATGGGCTGGATTTTTGTACTTTCAAGTGAACGAAATCAAAAGTTTAGTTTTTTAATCGAAGAACAAAACCGATGCAACACACGAATTCGTAGCTCTCGTTAGAGTAATTTTAAAGTATAACTAATCACTAGCAAAACCTTTACTAATACACACAACTTGAAGTTGTACTTTTACACGGAGGTTTCAGATATTTGTTGTAATGTGCGTGTGTTTACGCATGAGCTAGTGCAAGCATGTGTATGTTTAAATCTGGCGAGAACCTTGTATTGTGTGATTCATGTGACATTTTACTCGTATTAAAGTGCGACCTGTTTATTCAGTTCGCACATTCACAAAATATATATTCTGTGGCAACACATATACGTACTCAGTATATGTAACTTAAAACCTTCATGCAATGTAGAGTTATTTTTACAATCTTACACTTTTACCATAGCTATATAGCTCCCATACCATCACCAATATTATATATTGAATTACGCGACATGTTGGTTTTACATTATAACTTTTGAAAATGTAAAGTGACAAAACGGTTTGATGAGACAAGAAACTTAAAAAAAAATGTAGAAAATTTAACTTGACAGGTGTAATAGAAAAGCATTTTCAAATGGAAAAGTTATATAAGTAGTAATAAATTAAGATTAGAATTCAAATACTACAAAAAACATTGTAAGTACCATTGGCAGCTAATAAATCTGAAATATTTTTACTATATATTGATTAACTAAGAGCAGCTAATAAATCCTTTTATTACTTAATTAACTGCAGCTAATAAATGAAAACCATAAGAAACTATATCTAATTCATTCATTTTACTGTTCACTGATCAAACAAAATAAACAACAAAATATAGCATGAAAACAAATATTTAGAATGTGACCGAATAGCACCGTTGCAAGCCGGCAGCTTATCTTTGGCCAGCAACAATCCTTTATAAACACCTTCATGCATGATTTGGTCTAATTAAGTCTTTTCTCAAGTTGACATTATTATTTGGTTTATTCGACTCGTGGATAGTAAGCGTTTTATATTCTTTAGATGACGAAATTGTTGAAGCAACGTATAAAGATTGATGAAGGAACAAAGATGAACACAAATTCTGTAGTAGTTACTAAGGCAAAACGGACTAGGAAAACAGTTCCTCGTGACTCACCTCCTCGACGTAGCTCGATTTATCGTGGTGTTACTAGGTGAGTTTTTTCTCACGAGTTCAGTTTCTGTAAATTAAATGATCTCCATTTACAACATTTATATAGTTTTTATAGTTTCTTTTTTTTCGTGGTTTCATTTTGGTTCAGACATCGATGGACTGGGAGGTATGAAGCTCATTTATGGGATAAGAACTGTTGGAATGAGTCTCAAAACAAGAAAGGCCGGCAAGGTTGGTTTTTTGTTCGTTGATAATTTTTACCAACTTATTTATTTCATAAAACTAGATATTAATGCATTTATTCGTGTTCTTGATGCTGATCATATACCATGGTGCTTGATTTGATGGAACCAATATGCAACTTCAGTTTATCTTGGTAAGTTTACATTCAATATATTATATCATAAAACTAGTTACGTACTGTAGTATTTATAATGACTTACAGTACTTATCATTTATTCTAATTGTATATCAATGTTTGAATATTTAGGTGCTTATGATGATGAAGATGCCGCTGCTCATGCTTACGACCTGGCAGCGCTTAAGTACTGGGGTCCCGACACCATCTTAAACTTTCCGGTAAATAACTGAATGAATTTCGTACGTGTTTGTATGTATCATTGTTCTAGTAAGGCTTATTATTGCTAATTGTCTTATATGATCGTAGTTAATGACGTATCATAAGGAACTGAAGCAAATGGAAGGCCAGTCACGAGAGGAATATATTGGATCGCTAAGAAGGTTTTCCCGTCTATCAACTACTAGAATTTAACTATCTAACCGTTGATAAATATACGACGTGGTAATTTGCTGACGGATTTATGATCTGGAATTGTAGAAAGAGCAGCGGATTTTCTCGGGGAGTTTCAAAATATAGAGGAGTTGCAAGGTGAACTTTAGTTTAACTCACTTCAGTAAAAACAGATTTCCCAACTTGTAATGTGGTTTTGTTGAAGAAAATCGGTTGATTTAACCTCTACAAAAATCGACTAGCTAGTTTCGTAATACATATATAGTAAATCATGAAATATGTAAGCAAACAGATTAGACGATTACAGTAACTAATTTGTTTGCAATTTGTTTTGACACTCGTACTACAATGAACAGGCATCATCACAATGGAAGATGGGAAGCTAGAATAGGCAGAGTTTTTGGCAACAAATATCTTTACCTGGGAACTTACCGTAACTAATCAATTTTTACATCATTTCTTTAGAAAACATTTGTTTTCCTAGAAAGAAATTATAAAAACCATTAATGGTCTATAAAATTTCTTTCTGTATTTGGTATGAACTAATTAGCCACTGTAAATAATCTTGTACCTTAACAAAATTAAAACACATGTGAAGCCTATTGGGTACTCCGTAAAAAAGATTCCGCAGCTTTTACAAATATGTAAATATACTTCCGGCATGGAAACTCTCTTATAATGAAACCAATGCTTATAATCAATCTATTGTTAATGCATGTTGATATAGTGGTAATATAAAAAACATGATCTGTAGTTATATATAAATCTATATCTCTATAGTAAAAAAGTTTTCGAAAATCATATTGTGCCACATGTCAACTATGTCCAAGAACATACGTCCATACTAGGCTAAGTAAACAAACAAATGTAGTATGAGTTTCTTGGTAGTTTCCTATGATGCCTTCCATTAAGAATAATTAAAGAAAACGTACCAAAACTTTCGTTATCATGAAGTTCAGGATTTTTTCCAACCTCCATTAAATAATTGACTTTCTTTAGTGAAATGTTATGGAAGAATAATTATTTATCTCTTATGCACATCTAGTATATAGCAGTAGTAAACTACTGCTAATTAAGTGATGATATGCATTCTGAGACGAACTCACTATTTGAATAGAGATTGCAATATCACTAAAAAATTTGACTTTTAGTGACCGTGTTTACAGTGATACAAAAAAAAAAAATCTGACTTTATAATGACATTTTTAAAGAGTGAGCAAGAGGTCAAAATTTTAAAAATTAATGATATTTTTTTGTGAAAATATGTCATAAAAAACAAAAAGTTTATCCTTACATTTTTTGTGTCATTATAAATATATTTTTACCGACTGCACTTTTACCCATACATTATATATATCTTAAAAGAAGTGTTAAATGACGTCGTTTAACACACTCACAAAATCATTGTTCATTGTTACTGTAGCTACAGTGCTACAGTGTTGGGCTGGCCCACTTTTTTTTTATTATTCCCGGTGGTTACTGTTCATCGGTCAAAAAAAAAAACTTTATAATCCCCCTCTTCTTTCGTCAAAAATGAGAAGAAAAAAAATTACGTTTACGATTTTCTATCGGCCTCGGCAAAAAAAAAAAATCCCCTTTATTGAAAAAAAAAGATTGTCATTTAATATGAAAAAAAACAAACTATTAAACATGAGACCGAAAAAACAAATCCGAACAAAAAAAAACCCCGCAACAACTCGCAAAAAATTAACGTCCGCAGCAACGCGCGAGTAGTCTTGCTTGTTTAAGTATAAGAAAAACATTCAAAACTTAAAATGACATCTTTTTCTAACTTTTATCGACGTATTCGTGACATTTTATTACTTTTAATGACACTTTTTTGTGATACAAAACACAAATTGATTTTATTTATTATTTCGTGTTTGCAGCAACACAAGAAGAAGCAGCAGTAGCTTATGACATGGCAGCCATAGAGTATCGTGGACTTAACGCCGTTACAAATTTTGATCTAAGCCGTTATATAAAATGGCTAAGGCCGGACAACAATATCACCATTGACGCACCACCAAACCCTAGTATCAATATTATCAATGCTAGTTTACCACCAAGCTCTAACCATGAAATAGGATTAAACTATCTCCAAAACCACCATGAAACCCAACCACTCCAACCCACGGAGGACGCCATGGTGTCTCCCACTGTAGAAGCCACAATGACGTATTCCTCTAGGTCGACTAGTGCCACCTCAGCCCTAGGACTTTTGTTGCAATCTTCCAAGTTCAAAGAAATGATGGAGATGACCACTGCGGCTGAGTTCATTTCAACATCTTCAAATTCGACTGTAGCGCCAACTTGCAACAAGTTTCCAGAGGAAATTCAGGTGCATTTCGAGAGCCAGGATTTTGGTGGATACAATGGTGGTGATGATTTTATATTTGGTGACTTGAATTTCATGCATAACATGTTGCATTCTGACTTTGAGAAGTGAACACTTCCATAACAACGGCTGATCGAAGATCGATCCTATCATCAACGATCACTAAGATCACACTCCCAAGTGGTTCCGCTTTTGCAACTAATGTAATTTAAGTTGGATATTCATTTTTCATATGTATTTGCATGTCAAATCATGAATTTGCATGTCAAATCATGAATTTGCATGTAAATCAATAAGAAGGGAACATTTAGTACCCCATATGAAAAGAAAATATCTTTTCTATATATGGAGAGGGAAAAGTCCATTTAGGTAAGCGAAGTGATTTGTGCATCACTTTTTTTAGCCATACACCATTAATTGTGCATACCGGTGTTGTACTGTGTGCATTACCGGTGTCATTTAGTAGTGTATGGCTAAAAAAATGGTGCATAAATCACTTCCCTTTAAGTAATTAATTTGTTTCAGATTGATGTTACTTGTCATTTTTTGTAGATAAAATAAAAAAAGACGTAAGATGTTGTAAGTTATCATTTATAGTTTAATTTCATACACCTATTGAGAATAAAAAGTTACATTTATTTATTTCCAAATTATTTTATCCCTTCATTTTTGAGCGCCATGATCCTAAGTTAAAATATGTTGATTGCATAATCAGAATTTTGACCTTACTTACACGACGCTAGCTTTCCGATCTCTGATTTCTATGAAAACGGATCCAAAAGCATCAGACGTGTTAAAGAGCCAACGAATGTAGTATATTTGTATGAAGCTGGCATTGGTGATTACCTATCTGTCGTCTATTGTTACAGGTCTTTGGAGCGCTCATGTCAGCATTAAGATGCATATCCAAATCAATCGAAAGTGCTTGCTATACATAAGTATGTAGGAAGGATGTAATGGAAAGGGGTTAATCCCAATCTGCTGTACAAGAAATCAGTTATAAAAAAGTTAGTTAGAAAGCGGTTATATACAGTTACATAACTGTCATTTCAGTTATTTTCAAGGGTCGCAACCTTTCATTCCCACCCTTTCATCTTGTATAAATAGGATACGTTTTGTAACAGAAAATATGATGACTATGATGTAAAGAATCATCAGAATGATGACTTTGTAATGATGAATGATTCAGTTTTAATGAAATAGATATTATCTCGTTCTTTTGTTATATGTTGATTAAAGATCCTGTGAAATGGGGCCAACAATTGGTATCATAGCAGATTCATCATATACCAAGTTTAAACGTTTCTGTGTTCTTGTTTTGAATCAAAGGAAAACCACACCAATTTTCGGACCAAAACTGTTTGCAAAGTCAGATTGAATACACAATCAGAAAATCATTTTCGAGTGTTTGTCAAACACTCGAATCAAAAAGGAATCCAACTCTTATGCCACCCAGTGATTGAATCAACCGGCAACACAAAAGGGTTTCACACTTTTGCAAAAATTTCAGTTTTTTTACTCAAGAATATCAAATCCGAAAAACCCAGATTCAAAATAAAAAAAACACAATCGAGAGGATAACATAAGTCATCATCGAAAGGGCACAAATCAAAATCAAAAAGGAGCGAACACACCTGATTCTAAAGAAAGAACCGCACCCTTAATCGATTCATAAAAATCGATTCGAGTCATCAAGAAACGCCCAAAATCCGAGGCTATTTTCAAGATCCCCAAAAGTTGTAGCGAAACCCTAACTTTCGCACAATCGGATCAAGGAGTTCGTGGTTACGAACACAAGAAGAAGAAGTGCGATCACCATCGCCATCTCAGTCGGCGGAGAAAACCACCAGATGAGAAGAAGAAAAGATCAGAACCCCAAGGAGACGAATCCATAAGAGACGAACTCCACACAAATAAGAAAAGGGGCGGACAAATAAAATAAAGAACAAGGGTTTTACCTTTTTTTGAACGGCAAAGATGGAAATATATAAAAAAATGAGACTAGCAAACGCTAGAAAACTTAAAAGTACAATTGAGTCATCAAAGAGAAAACATAACATCAAAAAAATTGGTATAATCACGAGTTTTTAAATGCGAGGACATCAAAAGGGATGAAAAAACTTTTGACACGAAGGCGATGGGATCGTTTTCACTTCGGCAAAAGAAAAACCCGAGCCACGGTTTTCACTTCGGGATGGGTTTTGGATGAAAACCCAAAACAAGTCCGCGAGAGAATGGAAAAAAGAAGAACCATCACTCAAAACAGAAGAAGATGCCAAACGAAAAAACCTGGCGTACAGGTACGCCAACCAGCCGAACTTGATCGCAGCTTCCAGGGAAAAACCAAAGCAGCTCTAACCATTGCCATTACGCGTAATCGAAGCGGGAATACATAAGCCAGGTCATTCCAAGATAACTTCATATGGTCCCTATTGTGAAGCCACGAAAATGAAGAGAAACGAACATTATCGAATAGATCACTTTTCCTCAACGGTTGAGAGTTAAACGTGACGCTATTTTGGTATCTCCAAAGCCACCAAAGAACCGAAGTAGTAATAACATAGAACCTGTGTTTTTTCTCTTTAGAAGATGAAAGGAGATGATACCAATCATTGAAGAATCCAAGAGAAGATGAAAAAGAGGAATATCCACATCCAATCTAAAACGAGCTTCCACATTATCGGTAGCAATGTTCGCATTCGAAGAAAACATGATTAGCAGATTCAACATTTTTATTTAGCATTGCAAGAAGGACAAGAGATGGCCGGAATATCCATACCACGCGAAGAGAGATTCAATCTATGTGGGAGTCGGTCCAAGGAAATCCTCAACATAATCACATTGACCTTTACGGGGGATATATTTATCCCAAGTGGAGTAGACGCAGACGTGGAAGGATATTTTGGTCAATCCTATAACGAGCATCCTTAACGGTAAAAGTACCATTACGACCAAGACTCCAAGTACAAGTATCTTCATTGACATCAATATTTAGTTGACCGATTTCATTTAACATGTCACATAAATAGGCAAGATTTCTAACACCAAGATTGGTCCGAGACCAATTCCAAGACCATTGCCCATTATTAATTACGGTCATTGATAAGGACAATCTTTGTTCTTGATCAAGTATGATATAGCGATTGCTACTTGTAAAAAGAGAGTCTCGCCTACCACACTAATATCCTTTCCAAAATCGAAAAAAGACGTGCACACAACCTGCTTTAAAACGAAATTGTTAGATAAGATAATAACACCTTTCGTGTGAAGAAAATTGGAGGTTCCAACATGTTAGGCCCTATTCCCTTGATGCTAATCCATTTGTATCAGAAACCTCCTTCCATGACTTGATGGAGCTTTGATGACAGAACCCACAAGGCGTTTGGGATGATGTAACATCCAACGCCATTTTTGAAGAAGAGCAATGTTGAAAGCTTTAAGACTGCCAATGTTTAACCCTCCTTTATCGAAAGAATTAAGAATAATTGGCCATTTGACCCAAGCCATTTTGTTTTTATCTTTATTACCACCCCAAAAAAAATAGCCCGAATTCTTTCCAGGTCTTATAAAAACAGGTTTTATAAAACAGGTTTTATCTTCATTTAACATGTCACAAGGGTTTTTACCCTAAAACAGGTTTTATAAAAACCATCTTTAACCCCTCCACTATTCCATTTTTATATATCAGTTTTTTAGATATATACTAGTTTTGCTTTTACAAAAGTTACCTTCTAGTTTTTAAGGATATATCTTTTCTAAAAGTATTTTAAGTTTTAAGATTTTTAAGGTTTTTAAGATTTTTCTTATTTGGTTTATGATAAGAAAATTTCAAAACTTCATATTTGGTTTATGATAAGAAATTGTTTTTATGATTTTTTTACTTATTTGGATTATGATAAGTAATATATAAGGTTTTTAAGAATTTTAAGGTTTTCAAAACTTCTTATTTGGTTTATGATAAGAAATTTTTTTAAGATTTTACTTATTTGGATTATGATAAGAAAATTTTTAAGACATCTTATTTGGTTTACGATAAGAAAGATCTTTTTTTAAAGATTTTTACTCATTTGGTTTAAGATAAGTAATATAAACGTTTTTAAAATTTTACTTATTTGGTTTAAGATAAGTCATATAAAAGTTTAAAGGATTAAGAGTTTTAAAGATTAAGTTTTAAGTTTTTATAAAGTTTAAAGTTTAAAAGATTTTAAGATCTACATTATAAAGTTTTAAAAGAATTATAAAGTTATTAACAAAGTTTCAAAAGGTTTTATAAGAGTATTATATCATATTTAAGATAATACTTCAAAATAAAAGAAATTGGGTCAACAAACCCATTTTCAAATGTCCCATGGAAGTAACCGAAGAAAATTTGATCTACCTGGACTTAAGGAAGATCACAACATCAGATGGTGGATTTAACCAGAAGATAGATCAAGAAGACCTAAAGACCTACGTCACAGCGATTGTGATTAGGGGGGAGAATATTGGGCCGAACCCAATCCGGGTTAATCCCAATCTGCTGTACAAGAAAGCAGTTATAAAAAGTTAGTTAGAAAGCGGTTATAGACAGTTACATAACTGTCATTTACAGTTATTTTCAAGGGTCGCAACCTTTCATTCGCACCCTTTCATCTTGTATAAATAGGATACGTTTTGTAACAGAAAATATGACGACTATGATGTAAAGAATCATCAGAATGATGACTTTGTAATGATGAATGATTCAGTTTTAATGAAATAGAGACTATCTCGTTCTTTTGGTATATGTTGATTAAAGATCCTGTGAAATGGGGCCAACAAAGTACATACAGGTTGTGTGTTGCGGTAGACGTATGACATCTGCAGGAGTGGTTACCGTGGCAGCAGACACTTTTATGATGTCAACCAAGAATTAAAATTATTTGTTTCATCGGTTTTAATGCATGGTTATTAATCTAACCATCTAATTGCAAAAATTTCTAATAGAAAATGAAATCACTTTTTACTTAAAGCTTAAAGAATCTTATCTTTTTTTTCCATGGTTAGCAATGGGTTTTTTGATAACCTTTGTTTCGGTTAAAAAGCTTACATGCATACTATGCGTCTCCCCGCTACTTCTTACACCATAAGCGAACACCATTCGTAAAAGTGCTCGTCTGGTCCGAAAACACTTCATCATAGCACAGCAACCCTGGTTTCTAAAAATTCTAAAAATATAATTCTAAAAATTAAAAAAAAAGATTTCTGAAAAAAAATTCGAGAAAATGTATGTATAAATATGCATATAAAATTCTTGAAAAATAGAAAATTTGAAAAAAAGAAGAAGTTTCGAAAAAAAAATTCGAAAAAAAATATTTCGGAAAAAAATATATGAAAACCACAGGGACGATTTTTGCAACTTTATATGAAAAAACGAAAATACCCTTCAAGTTAACGGTCAAACTAACGAAATGTTGGTCAAGGGACTAAACCCGTAATAAATCAAAACCACAAGGACCAAACACTTCATCATAGCACAGCAACCCTGGTTTCTAAAAATTCTAAAAATATAATTCTAAAAATTAAAAAAAAAGATTTCTGAAAAAAAATTCGAGAAAATGTATGTATAAATATGCATATAAAATTTTTGAAAAATAAAAATTTTGAAAAAAAGAAGTTTTGAAAAAAAAAATTCGAAAAATAATATATGAAAACCACAGGGACGATTTTTACAACTTTATATGAAAAAACAAAAATACCCATCAAGTTAGTCAAACTAACGAAATGTTGGTCAAGGGACTAAACCCGTAATAAATCAAAACCACAAGGACCAAAACCGGTGAAAAAAAGCACAGGGACCAAAAATGTAGGACCCGACAAACCACAAGGACGATTTATGTAATTAACTCTATTGTAAAGGTCGAAAAGAAAATTTGAAAAACACTGGTTTTTTATATTTTTACCTACGACACGTAACACGATCCAAATTGCCGGTACCTGATCACAGAAGGAATCATTCATTTTCTCCGTATACACAAACACATGACAGTCGTTCCTAGCAAACCATATTTTCACCGTAATAACAAAAACAATACAATACCTTTGGTTAGTGCTGAACTCGTCAGTAACTTCTGAAATAAGGAACCTTCTGACCCGTGTAGAACAGGTTGAAGCTAATCATCCCATCTTTTCCTGTTAACAGTATCTTACTTGATGCCCTATCTGTTGTAAACACCATATATCCAAATTTTAATAAAAAAATGAGTAAATTGCATAAATCGTCCTTAAAGTTTGGCCAAATTGCATGTTTCGTTTCAAACGTTACAAAAGTGCAAGGATCGTCCATGTGGGAAACCTTTGGTGCAAGTATCGTCCCTGCACGTTTCCCCACAGGGACGATACTTGCACCAAAGGTTTCCCACAGGGACGATCCTTGCACTTTCGTAACGTTTGGGACGAAACATGCAATTTGGCAAAACTTTAAGGACGATTTATGCAATTTACTCTAAAAAAATGTTATAAATAAATATAGTTTGGTGTGAATTGCATAAAATTATTTAAGCGGATTAGTTAAGTACCTTTTTTGCCTTTTGTTCATGAAACTGAAAATAGCAGTAGGACTTGAAAAGTAGTCATGGGCCAAGAAAAGTAGTCATGGGCCAAAACGACGTCGGATTACTCCAATTTTAGTATAATTTAGGTTTTCTTGGACTATAAATAAAACCACCACAATCATAATATAATATTTTTAATCTAAAGGTCGATCATGGATCGATTACATTCAAGCAACATGCTCGACATCTTTTCAAGAGTACCAGCTAAATGTTTGGCTCGTTCCAGGTGCGTATCAAAAGTATGGTGCGAGTACATTGATGATCGTTACCTTACGACTGTTCACGATAAACAAGTCATAGAAGAACCTACACCTATCTTATACCATACTCGCCTTTCTCAAGATGGAAAATTCCGCAGCTTATGTTTCCATGTTATTGAATCCAAACAAACTGAAACTGGAACTCCTGTTACTTATGTCTTGGAGCCGTTTTTGGAGTTTTTGCGCAAGAAACCTCTGAAGAAATCTTTAGAAGTGCGAATTCACGTCCGAGGTTCATGTAATGGGCTGATGTTTTTGTCACAAGACGATGGTTATGCGGTAACCTCGTTGGTTGTGGTCCATCCTCTAAAGAAAGAATGTTACAAGGTTCCACCTCTTCCTATGCGTTTTGATTTGTCCATGTTCCGAGAGTCATGTGGGCTTGGTTTTGATGCTTCCACCAACACTTTGAAGATAGTGTGTGTTTTGCTTAAAGATCATGGCGCAGTAAGGAAAAATCTATGCACACTGGTGCATGAAATTGGCACAAACTCATGGCGGGAAATACCCCAAGTCCCGCCTTATCATATAACGGATGGAGCCGTATTTGCTAATGGTTGTTTGCATTGGTTGGTTAGTCATATTGACATCATGACCGAAGATGGTGGAAGACCTGTAATACGGTTTGATGTAGAAAAAGAAGAATTTGGGCTGATTGATCCACCCAAAAGAATGTGCGATATATGGAGAGGTCACAATAGCTGTATTGACGATCACTTGGTTGATCTAAATGGTGAAGTTGGATTTGTGTGTGTTAGGACCATGGAAATTTGGGTATTGAAGCAGAAAGAATGGGTACCATACTGTCGGCTTGAAAATACAATTGTTCCTGATGGCCGCATAGACGTTTTAGGGTGTTGGAATAGAGACGGGGATATGCTAATAAGAAACGTAGGCATTGGGTATAAGTTCTTCATATACAATCTCAAAAGTGGCGTTCTACATAAAACCAGCATTGCTTCAATCCATGAAAATGGATGTGACCCGAATATTTTTATGCATCCCAATAAGCTGTTTTCAATCCATGGCATTGGCACAAATTCGTCCCCGTTGAAAAAAACAAATTTGAAAAGAAGTTGCCAGCATTTACTATCTTGTTATTAGGTATTAGAATTCAGATTCGTGTATCGTTGCTTTTCAATGTTTTTGTTCCAGATTTGTATTTCAGTGACTGGTTTTTGTATTTTGTTACATCTATTTGATTGCTTTCAATAAATGAACATGTATTGCATCATCAAAGCTGAACTTTTTCTTACATCTATGAGTCTAACTGCTTTCACCATAAGTCATCTTTAAGACAAGGCGGGACGGATTAGCTATCGTGAAAAAGTTATGTCGTTCCTATGCGTTTTGATTTGTGTCATGTTCCGAGAGTCATGTGGGCTTGGCTTTGATGCTTCCACCACACCTTTGAAGATGGTGTGTGTTTTGCTCGCGCAGATCAATGGCGCCAGTAAGGAAAAATCTATGCACACTGGGTCAATGAAAATGGCAGAAACTCGTGGCTGGAAATACCCCAAGTCCCGCCTTATCATATAACGGGTGGAGCCGTATTTGCTAATGGTTGTTTGCATTGGTTGGTTAGTCATATTGACATCATGACCGAAGATGGTGGAAGACGTGTAATACGGTTTGATGTAGAAAAAGAAGAATTTGGGCTGATTGATCCACCCAAAAGAATGTGCGATATATTGAAGAGTCACAATAGCTGTATTTACACATTGGTTGATCTAAAATGGTGAAGTTGATTTGTGTTGGTTAGGACCATAGAAAATTTGGGTATAAGAAGCAGAAAGAATGGGTACCATACTGTCGGCTTGAAATACAATTGTTCCCTGATGGCCGCAATAGACGTTTTAGGGTGTTGGGAATAGAGACCGGGGGATATCTAATAAAACGTAGGCCTTGGTATAAGTTCTTCATATACAATCTCAAAAGTGGCGTTCTACATAAAACCAGCATTGTTTGTCCGGAAAATGGATGTGACCCGAATATTTTTATGCATCCCAATAAGCTGTTTTCAATCCATGGCATTGGCACAAATTCCTCCCCGTTGAAAAAAACAAATTTGATAAGAAGTTGCCAGTATTTACTATCTTGTTATTAGGTATTAGAATTGAGATTCGTGTATCGTTGCTTTCAATGTTTTTGTTCCAGATTTGTATTTAAGGGGGATATGAACATCCGATGACAATAGCAAGAGTTGCTAGCCATCAAAAACAAACAAAAATTTGTTTACAAAAACGTCTAAAAACCTTTAGGCAAAGGGCTGCTGCCCTACAAGTGTAAAGACACTACAAGAATGAATTCTTTTCTTCTTGTTTTTGTTGCTGATAAAGGACTTCATGATTCCTTTATTTTAAAAATTATTCCAAAAATTTTATTCCGCGTTTTATTGGTATCAGAGCCATGAACAATGAGCTCTATAACTAATAGTCCTGATCATTCTTCTCAAGAAGATGATGAAAACCATCGAATTTCCTTTTCGGAATCTCGATATGGATTTGACGTTAGTCTTATGATAAAACAAGATTTATTAAACAAAATTTCAAAACAGAAACTTTTGTTAAATAAAGAACAAGCTTTCAAAATCCCTAAATCATTAGGAATTTTAAATCCTTTGTTAAGACGAAAAAATGAAATTTATTATTTTGTTAACTCAAAAGAAATGCATGTTGACATTTCTGAAGCTTCAGGAGCTGTCTATTTACCCTTAATCACTAAGGATGAAATAAACAAGAGTTTATCAAAAATAAATTCTAGTGTCAAAAATAAAATTAGTTGCGTCCATTTGGGAGCAGTAAAAATTTTAATTAAATCAGAATTTAGAAGTGGCATAGACACTCCTATAAAAATGGCTCTTCTAGATAATAGAATTGAGTCTAGAAAGGATTGTATCCTTGGAATTGCAAGAGGAAATCTTGCTTACTCTAGATTTATGTTCACTGTTTATCCACAGTATGGAATAAGTTTAGACACTAAAGATTTAGATCAAACCCTTGCCTTTGTACATGAGTTTGAAAGATCAGATCTTATGAAACCAGGCAACAAGGTGTTTAGCATCACCTATTTAGTCGCATATGCTTTAACATCCAGTCATCACAGCATAGACTACAAAGAAAAAGAGTACATCGAAATCGATGACCTTTTTAACGAAATTGGTAGTGTTGAAGGTAGCAAATTTGCTACGATAAAACCCATCGATGAAACTTGGGCAATTGACATTGCTAAAAATAAAAAGTTAATTGGTCAAAAACCATCAACTCAGGTTAAAAGAAATAAACTCCACATAGGAGACACACCTCATATTGGAGAAACGTCTTCTTCAAATATAAGTAAAAGTATGAGAGTAATGTCTCAAAATATAGACTCCCTAAAAGAAGATTTACACAAAATCCTTCACGGATGAGTTGTCCAAAGTCTTTAACAGTGCCTCACCCGCACATATACAAAAAAGGAAAAATCCTAAATTTTAAGAAATTAGATGAGGGAATTGATCCGACATCTAGAAAATACGTTTTCAGTACTGCTAATCCTAGCGTTGCTAACGTTATAAACTCAACTAACAATATTAATCAAATTGTTGGAAGAAACTGGTTAGGAGTTTCCAAACTTCTATCCTACTTTGGCCTCAGTAAAGATCAAAGTGAAAAAACTTCAAAACCTAAGATTTCTACGTTCAGTAAATTTTGGTATCAACTCCAAAAGAACATAGAAACTGACTTGAGTAAATACATCAAGTTACTCAAAGATTTAAATGCTAAAGTCGACAGACTCGAAGCATCTATAAACAATCTTGAGAACTTCAACATAGAACCTCAAGTAACAGAAAGTGAAATTCATAATCTCACTACTGCATTAAACAAAATCCAAGATCAACTCAACCGAGTTATTGGTGAATAAATGGCTAGCATTCAAACCGTGAGTACTGACCTTCTTGAAATAAAACAAAGTCAGTTAAAAATTATTGATCTACTTGAAAAGGTTATCAATAAAAATGGTATTGAACAAGCCTCTGCAAAAGTAATCACTGACATAAGTGAATTAATAAATAATAATGACAAAGAAATTTTAAGTCAGTTAAAAAATATGCCTAAAGAACCTAAAGCTGCCACCAGCTATAAAGGTTTAACCAGGTTTTCACCACCCAACTTAGGATCTTCAGAACCTAAGATGGAAAGCTTAAAAAATAAGCAAGCGCTAAAAAACCCATTTAGCAAACCAAAAGAAAAACAAGAAATGTTTTCCTTTAAAGCAAAAGAATGAGCATTTCCTCTCATCTAGAAGGCTTTTTCTTCAATAACATAGATGATTGTGACCAACATCTAATAAAACTCTTGTCATTTGACGATGATGAATGCGAACAACAGTTCAAAGAAAACCCTCAAGAATTTGAAAAATATCTTCCAAAACATTTTTTCAATACTATAACAGATCAAAAAATGGAAGAACCTGAAACTGAGTCCGACTCAGAAGAAGAACTACCATTCAAAACAGAGAAATTAAACAAAGTAAAATCTGAATATAGAAAAGGAGAATCCTCCAAAAATAAATCTAAAAACTATGAATTCAGAATGCCTATGCATAGAGGAATTCCAAACAAAAACAGCTCTTCTTCAGGAGCTATAAACATACTCAATCTTGATTGTGTTTCTGACTTAACTGAAAGAAAAAGAATCCTTGAAAAATGGTCCACTGAAATATCTCTTATATTACAGACCAATCAAGACGATTTTCAAACTGCCAAATCAGTTTTAACTCTAATCGAGCATAAAACAGAAGGCAATATCCAAAGTCTTGTAAAACAAGCACAATGGAACGAAGATCTGCATGGATTAGATTTTTTCGACTCAGCAATAGATATCCTATATACTATGTTTGTAGGAATCGATTACAATGGTAACAAAGATCTAGAAATAAGCAAAGAACAAGAACAAGCTAGGAGAAATTTAACTAGAGTTCAACTAATAAATATTTGTAATCTCGATGAATACACATGTGTTTATGAGAAAAATATATACAAAATTCCATTAAGTGAACACCCTCAATGGATTGAAGCCTATCTTATGAAAATACCAATCATAAGTGAACAAACTATTCAGAGATGGAAAAACGAAGGAAACATCATCTCAAAAAACAGTCTTGCTTTTGCAACAAGATTAGCAAAAGAAGAAATTACAAAAATCTGCGATACTAGATACAAGCAGAAAAAGCTCAAATCGCTTAGCAAAAATTGCTGCGAAAATATTGTCAATATGGAAAACCTAGACATTGGCAAAATAAGAAACGATAAGAAAAAGAGAAAAAGAAATCATTGTCACTGACAATTCATCTTCATCATCTGATGATGAATCATCAGAATAAAATCATTTCTTCCCAATTTTCATGGGAGGGG
>BQNB010028320.1:0-18980 GCA_026074375.1 Tanacetum coccineum | reverse complement strand
ATTTGAACTTATTGGTAGATGGACTAAGGATCATCCAATAGCAAATGTGATCGGTGATCCTTCTTTTTCAGTCTCCACCAGAAAGCAACTCAAAATTGACGCCATGTGGTGTTACTTTGATGCCTTCCTAACTTCTGTAAAACTAAAGAACTTCAAACAAGCAATGACCAAATCATCATGGATCGATGCAATGCAAGAAGAAATTCATGAATTTGAAAGACTACAAGTTTGGGAATTGGTGCCGTGTCAAGATAAAGTCATGGTGATCAAACTTAAATGGATTTATAAGGTCAAGACAGATGAATTTGGCGGGGTACTAAAGAATAAGGCTAGATTAGTTGCTCAGGGGTTCAGGCAAGAAGATGGAATCAATTTTAAGGAATCATTTGCACTGGTTGTAAGAATAGAGGCCATCCGTATCTTTGTAGCAAATGCAGCGAACAAGAATATGACGATCTTCCAAACGGATCAAAATGGCTTTCTTAAATGGCGAGCTCAAGGAAGAGGTTTATGTTTCTCAACCAAAAGGATTTGTTGATCAGGAATACCAATCACATATGTACAAGCTCAAAAAGGCCCTTTACAGTCTCAAACAAGCACCACGTGCATGGTATGACATGCTGTCAAGTTTCCTCCTTTCACAACATTTCTCCAAAGGGGCAATTGATCCAACACTCTTCACATGGAAAGCAGGAAACGACTTATTGCTGGTACAAATTTATGTTGATGATATAATATTTGCATCCACTAATACTGTTTTGTGTAATGAGTTTGCTAATCAGATGACCACTAAGTTTAATATGTCGATGATGAGGCAGATGTCATTCTTTTTAGGATTACAAATTTCTCAAAGTCCTAGAGGCATCTTCCTAAACCAATCAAAATATTCTTTTGAAATTATTAAAAAATTTGGTTTGCTAACTAGTAATTCTGTAGATACACCTATGGTGGAAAAGAATAAACTAGATGAAGATCTACATAGGACACCAGTTGTTGCTACACTTTACCATGGCATGATTGGATTTCTTATGTATCTGACATCCAGTAGACCCGACCTTATTTATGCAGTCTGCTTATGTGCCCGGTATTAGGCAAAGCCTATCGAAAAGTACTTAAATGCGGTTAAGCGGATCTTTCGATACCTAAAAGGAACCATTAACATGGGACTCTGGTACTCGAAGGATACTGATATGTCTCTAACAGCATATTCAGACGCAAATCACACGGGGTTTTAGGACACTAGACGCAGTACATCAGGAAGTGCTCAATTTTTAGGTGATAAACTTGTTAGCTGGTCTTCCAAGAAGCAAAAGAGCACTACGATATCGAGTACAGAGGCTGAATATATTGCCTTATCTGGGTGTTGTTCTCAAATCCTATGAATGCGATCACAGCTAACAGACTATGGGTTTACATTCAATAAGATTCCTCTATACTGCGACAACAAAAATGTGATTGCTCTATGCTGCAACAACGTTCAACACTCTAGAGCAAAGCACATTGATGTACGCTACCTGGTATGTTCTTAAATACACATACCTTTTTACCTAATTAAACAAGCTAAAAAGACCGATAATGACCAAAAACAGATAAAAATGTATTGTATATGTATATTTTGTGATTTGTGATTTGTGTCTTGCATGTATCAGATATTCGAGAAAAGGACAAAACAATGGAAAAATGGACGAAACCGAGCACGGGATTGGAATGAGCGTGAGAAAACGAAGCCAAAGGCGTATACATCCTTAATAGGCCAACCCGAACTGATTTATTAGACCGGGTCAGCCCATTAATGATTATTACCAAACCTTAGCCTTTTATAATTATAAAATCCAAATCCGTTTCAACTCTTATAACCCAGTCCAAGCCCAAATTGAATATTATAAGCCTAAAACCCACTCCCAGTCCAAAGTCAAAGTTATAAAACAATTCAGTCAACTTTACTATTTTTCCTCCTCCCTCCCATTTTCTTTTAACTGCAACACATTTAGTGACGGGTAAATTTCCCTCACTCTTACGCCTTTTACATCTGACACTCTCTAAGCCACGTTGGCAATCCCAAGCATTTTGATTGGTTGATGTGACGTGTAGAAGAATCAAGGGTTATGATCATTGGGTTTTGAGGCGGTTTGATATAGATGACGAGATTAAAGGATTTAGGAGCGTCTCAAAGGGCTAGAATCTTCCTCACATCACTATAAATAGCAGAGTAAATCACATAAAGAGGGTGTGTAGGATTTAGCTTAAGCTTTTTAGTAATTTAGTAGCTTTTAGTTGTTTCAGCTTAATTTTCATGTAACTTTTCTTTTCCAAGCATTGTAAACATTTGAATATTAATAAAATTCTGTTTGATTTAAATTCGTGTTTAATTCAAGTTTTTCTCTTATGCACTTATGGTTTAAATAAGCTCAAATTTAATCTAATAAGCTCTATAAGCTCTCAATTACTATATAAGCTTGCTTATACTCAGTTAAGCCTTTAAAAGCTTAACTGGGTTTAGATATTCACTTTAATATTCCCCTAAATTACCTCAACTTTTATTTGGATGATAAGCCAATAATGGATGGGCTTATTGGACCTTACTAGCTTGTGCAAACAAGCTAGATCTTATAGATTTAAGCTCTTGAGAGCAATTTAGATTCCTGTTTAGCTGGAATCAAGGTACAACTCTTATTTCATTTTCTAGCTTATTTTCATATTTAGCTTATTGCACTGCTTATTTGCTTATTCCTGCTTAATATTGCTTTTTATGTTTATTTAAATGCTTTTTATTTTTATGTTCAGCTTGTTAGTCATTTAGTTTGTTTTTCATATAAAACTGCCTTTCGTATGCTAAATAACTGCTTATTATGCAACTGCTTATTTTAGTGCTTATTCTTTTGAGCTTTGTGCTTATTTGTCATCTAATATCTTAATGCTTAATCTGTTTTCATAATTTAGAGCTTAAATTGGTCTGTTTTAGTTTCAAAATGGTGTAAAATTTAGCTAAAATTTAGTCTAAAAGTCCTTAAAACCTGCCTTGTTTGTCACTGTCTTAATGCTTTCAAACTGCTTTTTAGCTTTTATATTTTGCTTATTTCTTATCCTAAGTGCTTATTTAGTCTAGTATTAGGTCTGTTTCTAGCTTATTAGATTTCTTGTTGCTTATTGAGTCCTAAAGTCTAAATGGTTCTAGCTTGTTTATCTTTATTTTGCCTGGTAGCTTAAAACCAATATGTTACTTTTTGAATTTGCTTTCCAGCTTATTTTCTTTGCTAAATTCCTTTCTTTTGTGCTTATTAGGTTTAGCCTCAAGGCTGTTTTAGCTTATTTACTTTTCTTTTAGCTTATTAAATCCAAAAAGCCAAAACAATTTTTCTCCTAAGTCATTAGTTAGATATCTTTTAAATTGTCACTTTTAAAGTGCTTTTTCATAGCTTATTTTTAAGTTTTGTCAAAAAGCCCTTTTATTAAAAGTGCTTATTTTAGTGTCAAAAAGCTTTTTCAAAAATTAAATTTGCAAAATAAAAATGTTAGGCCGTATAGGGAAGTCTCAGGTTTCGAACCCGAGACCTCTACCTTAACTGCCTAACATTTTAGCACACACTCCACTACCAACTGCCCTTGGGACTTTTTCGTTTATTACCTTACAACATTTAATTAATATAGTATCTTTTTCAGTTTAAGCTTATTTTCTTATTTGCTTTATAACTGCTTATTAGTTTCAGCTTATTTTCCCATTTTATTTTTCTTAAGTTTAGATTTGTTCAAAGTACTTTTCATAAAAAATTTAGATTTTTCCAAATTAGTTTAGTATTTTTAATTAATTTTTTAGATTAAATCTGTTTTTAATTCATAATAAATAAAATAAAAGTCAAAAAAATATAATTCTTTTTTCTAAAATTATTTTTAATCATTTAGGACCTTTAGAAATTAATTTTGCATTTTTAGGGTTAAAATTTGATAATTTAGGTTTTTAAGTCTCGGTTTTAGTTTCCCGTTATCGTTTTTAGTTTAAAATTCTTAATTGCCTTAATCGTTAATTTAGCTTATCTTTAATTGATGTTGCGTTAGTAGAATTAAAATCAAAAACCAAAATATTTGATATTCAAGCATCAAACAAAGTACTTTCGCGGTTTTCAAATTCGCCTCTTGTCTGGATACGACATCCGGGAGATAAAATATTGTTTGTCCTCACGCAATTTTCTTATCAAACGGGATATTCTCTATACTATAATTAATTTGAGATATTTAGGATATATATTTTATTATATATAGACTATTTGGATCGAATCAAATTTTTGGCGCCGCTGCCGGGGAAGAGGTGTACGATTTTCGCGAAGTATTTGAAGTTAGTGCCTTGAAGATCCATCCCCGTGAAGTTATCGTTTATAATTTTCTATTTTATTTTATAAAACCATAAAAATACAAAATATTTTGTTTTCAAGTTAATAAAATACCAAAAAAAATATTAAAAACATAAAAAATCAACCGTTGTGTCACTTGTGAAAACGGCTCACCTTTAGGTTTACAAACTATAAGAGAGGTTTAAGGAGGGTCGATCCTACGAACTTCGACCAGAAAGGAGAAGGTTTTTAAAACGCTTCGCGCTTACCCGCTCCTCCGCTTCTTTGTGCGTTATTCTAGAGAACTACCGTACACTTGTTCGATTATCGGTTTTAAAAACATTTTCGTTTTATCTTATTTTTCTTATCTTGTTTTTAGTGCATGCGCACTCGCTCTAATTCTTCTAATCTATTTTCTCTGCTTCGAGACCCCGAGAGTCTTATTCGACGAAGTAATTTAGGTGAATCGTCATCTCTTTTCGACTTTGAAGAAAATATGAGCATTCCTCATAATAACATGGGACCGCCTCCTACGGAGCCCCCTCCTCCACCAAATAATGGCCACCTCCGGTGGTGAGACCTAACGGGCAAGCTCCCCGATCAATGGAGGAGTTGTGCCAACCGTCTATAGATGGACGGGGCGGACCAATTGCCCCGATTCCAATTCAAGCAACGGATTTTGGACTTCGTCATCACATGATACAACAAGTTCAAAATACTTGCCAATTTCACGGATTACCGGGCGATGATGCCAATAGACATATTGATAAATTTTTGGAAATTACTCAACATATGAAGCAAAATGGGGTCTCCGATGACGCCCTTCGTTTATCTCTTTTCCCATATTCCTTGACGCATCATGCTATCTCATGGTATGATCGCCTTCCAATGAATTCCATTCACTCTTTCGATGATATGATGAGGAAATTTCTCTCGAAATATCTTCCTCCTTCCATGGTGACTAAGTTAAGGAACGAGATCACGAAATTTGAGCAAAAATCGCACGAATCATTATTCGAGGAATGTGAGCGTTATAAATTGTCCATTGATCGGTGTCCTAACCATAACATGCTTTTAGTTACACAAATTGATACGTTTTATAATGGTTTGACATTAAGTCATCGGGACACCATCAATGCTGCAGCGGGAGGAACTTTTATGCAAAAGACACCAGAAGAATGTTACGAATTAATCGAGAACATGACCGCTCACCACAACCATTGGGACACTTCAGCAACTCAAGACGAGACGTCTAGAAATATCTCTTCTACTACTGCTACTGAGAGTCCGGAAGTTGTTCGACAAATGGAAATGATGAATAAGAATTTTGTAGAGATGATGAGACAAATTCAAACGATCAAATATGTTGATACGAAATGCGAGACTTGTGGTGGTCCCGATTCCTTTACCGAGTGCCCAGCCGCCGATAGCTACACTCAAGAGGCCATTTATGCTACTATAGGTAACCATAATTTGGGGGATAATTCCTACCAACCATAAGGTGACCGTAACTTGCTTAGCTATCACTCTAATAATTACCTCGGACCACCCGGTTTTAATCAACCGAATGTGCAAAATAATCAAAACCGATACAATCAAAATCAAAGGAATTTTCAAGCCCTGAATTATCAAGCTCCAAATAATCAAGGAAGAGGGCAAAACTTCAATCAATGAAACAACAATTATCAAGATCCGAATTTTCAAGCTCTAAATTATCAAGCTCAAGTTGGACCTTCAAATGAGTTAACAAACTACATAAAGAGTAATGAAGCTACTTTGAGAGCAATGCAAACTCACATGACTAACATGAAGACTAAATTACGAAATGAGTTCAAATTTACGATTGATGCACGAACCAATAAGATAGAGAATCAAAACAATCAAATAATGAACATATTAACTAATATGCAAAATCAAAATTCCTCGGGTTCGGGATGACTTCCTAGTAATACCGTTGCTAACCCGAGAGGAGATGTGAAAGCTATTACCACCCGAAGTGGTGTTGCTTATAATGGACCTACGATTCCACCAACTCCTTCTCCTCTCCCGAAGGAAGTGGAACGTGAAACCGAGGTGACAAAGGACAAGGTGTAAAATACAAGTTTAGGAAGTACTGCACACGTCCAACATCGGGTTGTCCAAGACCCGATTCTGGAACCCAAAGTTGCTCTGAAGCCTAAATCTAAACCGTCAATACCTTATCCTTCGAGGCTTAACGACTAAAAGCTCCGTGAAAAAGCTAATAATCAAATGTTGAAGTTTCTTCAAATCTTTCAAAGATTACAATTCTATATTAGCTTCGCGGATGCTCTTCTTCATATGCCGAAGTTTGCTTCTACATTTAAGAGTCTTCTAAGTAATAAGGAAAAGTTGTTCGAATTAGCAAATACCCCGTTAAATGAAAATTGTTCGGCGGTGCTCCCGTGTGATTTTCCAGAACTAGATGAATGCTTAGCCTTGGCCGATATTGGCGCTAGCTTTAATCTAATACCTCTTTCCCTATGGAAGCAGCTTTCGCTCCCGGAACTCACTTCGACCCTAATGACACTCAAACTCGCAGACCGATCGACCGTTCACCCGAAAGGAGTTGCCGAAGATGTTTTTGTGAAAGTAGGAAAGTTTTACTTTCCGGCTGAAAGATCTTTAATCGATGTTTGTGGTGAAGAATTAACTCTTCGAGTCGATGTTGAGGCCATTACGTTTAAAGTCGGGAAAACTTCAAGATACTCCCGTAGTTATGAAACGGTTAATCAAGTCAATGTCATAGACGTTGCTTGTGAGGAGTATGCTCAAGCAGTGCTCGGATTTTCAGATAGTTCGACAAGTGGCAATCCCACTCCTTCGGATCCTATCATCGCTTCTTCTTCCCCCTCGTTTACTCCTTTTAAGGGAGGAGATTTTATCTTGGAAGAGATTGAGGCTTTTCTACGTACCCCAGAAGAGCTTTCTAATTTGGATGATGATTACGATGACATGGAGGGAGACATTCTTTACCTTGAGAAATTATTAAATAAAGACCCTTCTCTGACTCTCCCTCCGATGAAGAATGATGACCTTAAGCAAGTTGATGTTACTATGACAAAGCCTTCAATCAAAGAACCACCGGAACTCGAGCTTAAGGATTTACCTTCTCATTTAGAATATGCATTTTTAGAAGGAACCGATAAATTACCCGTCATAATTTCTAAGGAGTTAAAAGATGAAGAAAAGGCTACCCTTTTAAAAGTTCTTAAGTTACACAAACAGGCCATCGCATGGAAAATTTTAGACATTAAGGGTATCGACCCTAGTTTTTGTACTCACAAGATCTTAATGGAAGACGACTTCAAACTAGCGGTTCAACATCAAATAAGGGTGAATCTGAAAATTTATGAGGTTATCAAACAGGAAGTTATCAAACTCCTTGATGCTAGATTGATTTACCCTATCTCCGATAGTCCATGGGTGAGTCTCGTTCATTGTGTGCCTAAAAAGGGTGTCATGACTGTAGTTGAAAATGAAGATAATGAGTTAATACCTACTAGGTTAGTTACGGTATGGCGAGTTTGTATTGATTATCATAAGCTTAATGATGCCACTCGTAAAGACCATTTCCTGTTGCCTTTTATGGACCAAATGCTAGAACGTTTAGCAGGGAACGAATACTATTGATTTTTAGATGGATTTTTAGGATATTTTCAAATTCCCATTGACCCGCAAGACCAAGAAAAGACTACCTTTACTTGTCCTTATGAGACATTTGCCTACCGATGTATGCCTTTTGGCTTATGTAATGCTCCGGGCACGTTCCAAAGGTGTATGATGGCCATTTTTCACAATATGATCGAGGAAACAATGGAGGTCTTTATGGATGATTTCTCAGTCTTTAGGGATTCTTTCTCGTCATGCCTCTCCTATTTAGACAAAATGCTAAAACGGTGCGAAGACACTAATTTAGTTCTAAATTGGGAGAAATGCCATTTTATGGTAAAAGAAGGCATTGTTCTAGGACATAAGATTTCAAAGTCCGGGATTAAGGTCGACAAAGCTAAAGTTGATGTTATAGCTAAACTCCCTCATCCGACTTCTGTTAAAGGTGTTCGAAGTTTTTTAGGTCACGTCGGGTTCTATCATCGATTTATTCAAGATTTTTCTAAAATCGCCCGGCCGATGACCCATCTTCTTGAAAAAGACACTCCGTTTATTTTTTTTCAAAAGAATGTATTGAAGCGTTTAATATACTTAAGAAAAAGTTAACCGAAGCCCTGATTTTAGTTGCCCCCGATTGGGACCTACCATTTGAAACTATGTGCGATGCTAGTGATTATGCGGTAGGTGCAGTCTTGGGGGAACGAAAGACCAAACATTTTTAGCCTATACACTATGCAAGTAAGACCATGACGGATGCTCAAGCACATTATACGACTATGGAAAAAGAGTTATTAGCAGTGGTGTATGCTTTCGAGAAATTACGGCCTTACTTAGTCTTATCAAAGACCATATTGTATACGGACCACTCGGCTCTTAATTATCTTCTTGCTAAGCAAGATGCTAATCCGAGATTGCTCTGGTGGATTCTCTTACTCCAAGAATTTGATGTCATTATTCGTGATAAAAAAGGAGCGGAGAATCTCGCGGCCGACCATTTGTCTAAATTAGAAAATCCTCATCAAGGTGATCTCGAGAAAAAGGAAATTACCAAAACATTTCCTCTCGAGACCCTTGGAATGATATATTTTCATGATGATTCTAATACCCCATGGTTTGCCGACATTGCAAATTACCATGTGGGAAATTTTGTAGTGAAAGGGATGTCATCCCAACAAAAGAAGAAATTCTTTAAGGACGTTAAGCATTATTTTTTAGACGACCCCTACTTGTTTAAGATTTGTGTGGATCAAGTGATTAGACGATGTGTTCACGGCCAAGAAGCCGTTGATATCCTCACGGCTTTCCATAATGGACCCACCGGGGGACATCATGGTGCGAACTACACCGCTAAAAAAGTCTTCGGTTCTGATTTCTATTGGCCGACAATTTACCGCGATGCCCATGACATGGTAAAGTCATCTGACTCATGTCAACGTCAAGGCAAAATATCGCAAAAAGACGAAATGCCTCAAAATGCAATTCAAGTATGCGAGATCTTTGATGTATGGGGCATTGATTTTATAGGACCGTTCCCGTATTCTCAAGGGAACAAGTACATTCTCATGGCCGTCGACTACTTGTCTAAATGGGTTAAAGCAAAAGCGCTCCCCACTAATGATGTCCGAGTTGTCGTTAAATTCTTGAAATCTCTTTTTGCCCAATTTGGAACTCCTTGTGCTATAATTAGTGATCGCGGTACTCACTTTTGTAATGATCAATTTTGCAAAAGTTATGCTTAAATATGGAGTTACTCACCGTCTTTCTACTGTGTATCATCCACAAATGAGTGGATAAGTAGAGGTTTCAAATTATGGTATGAAATGTATTTTGGAAAGGACTGTAGGTGAAAACTGTGCTTCATGGTCCGATAAGTTAGATGATGCATTATGGTCCTTCCGTACTGCTTTCAAAACACCCATCAGGTGCACTCCTTATAAGCTCGTATACGGAAAGGCTTGCCATCTTCCTATCGAACTTGAACACAAGGCCTACTAGGCCTTAAAACATTGTAATTTTGACCTTAAGACCGCGGGTGATCACCAGAAAGTTCAAATGAATGAATTAAATTAACTCCCGGATCAAGCTTACGAGAACTCTTTAATCTACAAAGAGAAAACGAAGAAGATTCATGACTCCAAAATTAAGAACCGCGTCTTCAACGTTGGTGATCGAGTTCTTCTCTTCAATTCTCGATTAAAGATTTTCTTGGGCAAGCTCAAAACCCGTTGGACCGGACCGTTCATCGTTGCTTAAGTTTTCCCTTATGGAACCATCGAGTTATCTCAAAACGACGGACCAAATTTCAAGGTGAACGGTCATAGACTTAAACACTATTTTGGAGGGGACATACCACCGATGGTTCTCTCGGATCTCCAAACTTTCCCCATGGACTACTAAATTCACGGTCGAGTCAGGCTCGTAACTCGGTTAACAAAAACAAGCGCTTCGTAGGTGGCAACCCACGCTTATCCTTAGTAATAGTATATTAATAAATAAGTGTGATGCGAGGAGGCTCGTCATTTCCTTTCTTGTGTTTCGTGTTTTGTGTTTTGTGTCTAGGATTGCCCCTGATTATAAAGACTCTCATGCTCGTAGTTTTCTCCATCATCCACTCGATCTTCAATCCTTCACATGCTTATATATGGGAATCTGATATCCTAAATCTTATTGATTAACGTTTATCTATTAGCATAATTAATAAACAGCTTTAGATTTGCAAAGAGACCCCTTAATATTTAAATTATGCCTTGAAATTAGTATGGGGGTGACAGTCTCACATTGAGGACAATGTGTAGTTCTAGTATGGGGGGATCTTTCGATTCGATCTTACTTGCATTTGCCTTGTCTTTACGTAACCTCATTTTTCCACCAAAAATAGCAAAAATATGCCCAAATTAAAATATTTCAAAAGAATAAGTGTTTTGACACGTAGTTTTGTCTTTTTAAGGATTAAATTTTGACTTGATCGAGCATGTTGCACTCTAGCTTGCCCCTTAACTTATATAAATTTAAGCTTTTGCTAGTCTTTTATACAAGAAGCTTTAAAACGCGAATTCTAGGTTGGAAAAGCCAAGAGTTTGCAAGTTTCCATAATAGACTTTAAATATGCAAAACTTGTTTTATTAGACTAAGCATTCGCGAATCTTTTTATTAAAGATTTTAAATTTGCGAAGAACGAAAAATGATAGAGTTTTATATAAGTTAGATGCTAAACATAGAGTAGTTGGATCTCTTTAGAGCTCATAGAGGTTAATTGTGGCTTTTTGCTCCCGTCAGCTTAATAAACGTTATATTATTGAATAAATGAAGTTGCTTCGGTTTTTGCGATTCGTAGTTTAGATCCCTTCATAGAGATTCCTTCTGGTGAAAGTAAGGTATACATCGAGGTTTTATCAGTGATGTGAGGAAATAGGCTACCGATTCCTGACGGCTCGCTACCGTTGTCTAGGTAGTTAAAAGACCACAAGACTTAGAATTTGGCTATAATAATAATGTTATGTAATAAACCAAAGCCGAAATAAGACCACTACCTCTTGCCGGCTCACAACCAATGTGGTAGTCGTTTAAAGGGTGGAGGTAATAATAATAATAATAAACTGTGGGCTGATAAAAGTTTAATGCCTCTTGCCGGCTCACAACTGATGTGGCAGTCTTCTAAATAAGGCACATAGTAATAATCCAAGACTGAAAAATGTTTGTTGCATCTTGCCGGCTCACAACCGATGTTGCATCCTTCTAAAAGGTCGAGTAATTTACCGAGGTCAAAATAAGACTCCTGGACCATGGTCGGCTCGCATACCGATGTGGCAGTTGTTTAAAGGACTGAGGTTTAATAATGTTGCAGTAATAATAATAATAAAGCTAAATTTCGACTCCGGGGTTATCTAAAAAGGATAACCCCTAAATCGTGCGAAATTAGAACCTTAATGTGGACCTTATTCTCACCATATCGTCTCTTTAGGAAAGAATTTTAAACTAATTATGGTCTAAACCGAGTTTACTTTATGTGAATAAGACATTAATTTATTTGTCATGAATAATAATAATAAAAGCTTTAGAGGATCCAGGAATAAGGGAGCGGAAAGTAGCTATGCATTAACAATTAGCATTTATGAGTAGTGTTAGCATCTTAACTTGTATTTAAAAATGATTTCATTTTTAAGCTTGGTTTGCAACAGGTGAAAAATCAAGGACGATGAATTTATCCTTTTAGTGTTTCTTGTTCCATGAAGTAATGAAATGTATGAAAGATAATAATAAATAAATAAAAATGGTAAAACGGGGAGCTTTTCAAAACTAGTGCTTAAATACACATACCTTTTACCTAATAAAATGACCCTAAATAACCTAAAACAGATGTAAAATACAGTGTATATGTGTGTTTTGGTTATTGTGCTTTGTATGTAACAGATAAATCACAAATGGAGAAAAACAAAGCAAAACGGACAAAACTAAGCACGGGATTGGAAAAAGTGTGAGATATCAAAGCCGAAGGCGTACCTATATTTTACGGACCAACCCAGACCTATTTTATTGGGTCGGGTCAGCCCAATAAGAATGATACTATAAACCTTAAACCTTTTATAAGCCTTAAAATCCTTTAACCCATCAAAAGCCCAACATCAAGGCCCAAGTCCACTTTTATAAACTCGGTCAACCCAAAGTTATAAAATGGGTCAAAGCTAATTAATGTTTATCATTTTTCTCCTCCCTCCTATTTGGTTTAACAGCAACAACTTTGCAACGGGTTAAATCTTTTCTACCCACCTCCACACTCTCCTACGCTTCTAGAAGAAATGTCTGACACCTCTGACACTCCCTAGTCCACGCTGGCAATCCCACACCCCCTCATTGGCTGTGAGACGTGGCACATGATCTAAGGGCCAAGGATGATGGATATAGAGGCGGTTTGGATTGAAGGGACGCGATTGAAGGCTTGGGACGCTCCTCAAGGGCCTAGAATCTTCCTCAAACCACTATAAATAGAGAGGCTCATCACACAAGAGACGACATGTAGGATTTAGCTTAAGCTTTTAGTAATTTAGTAGCTTTTAGTTGTTTTAGCTTAATTTTCAGTTGGTTTTAATTTCTTGTTTTTAATTTCTTGTTTAATCATTATTTTTAGTTTATGCAATTATGGTTTAAGCTGTTAAAATTAATCCAATAAGCTTTTATAAGCTCTTCATTACTACTTAAGCTAGCTTACACTCAATTAAGCCCTCAAAAGCTTAACTGAGTTTAGATATTCACTAAATTTCTCCCCAAAAATACCTCAGCTTCTTATTTGGATGATAAGCCAATCATGGAAGGGCTTATGGACAATACCAGCTTATCTTTGATAAGCTGGAGCTTGTAGATCTAAGCTTGAAAAATCTAAATTGATCCCTGTTTAGCTGGGATCAAGGTACTTCTCTTTTTCTCATTTTTAAGCTCAAAATTCTGTCTTGCTTATTTTCAGCTTATTTGTGCTTATTGCTTGCTTATTTCTGCTTAGTGTTGCTTATTTAGTCTTATAGATGCTTATTAGTAATAGTTTTCAGCTTTTGACTCATTTGAATGTTGATTTCATATGAACTGTCTTGTTTTTAGTTGAATATGCTAATTGATCTAGCTTATTGATTATTGCCTATTTGTGGGTAAATTTTGCTTAAAAGTTCTCAATACCATTAGATCTTAATATGTTTTAGCTTTTAACAACTTATTGAAGACTGATTTGAGCTTTAAAATATGTTTCAAACTTATTAAGGGGTGTTTGGCACAAGCAGTACTAACCTTGGTTAGTACTGTTTGATTGCTTTGTGTCCTTTAAGCCAAGTTTGATAAGATCAAACTAAGCTTATAAGACAATTTTATTAAGTAGTTTAAGCTTAAAAATCAAATTTAAGGTTTAAGCTCATTATAGTTTGAATCTGTGGTAGCTTAGCTTATTAGAACTGTTAGAATCATTAGATCCTTATAGGTTGCTTCTTGGTGTTGTTTTCATGCTTGTTTAAGGCTCTAAATGCAGTAGAATAGGTCTAGTTCTTGTGTGCATTTGTCCTTTGAGTTTTAGTCAAATTCTACCTTAATATCAAATGTATTTTCCAAGTAAAAAGCCTGTTTTCATTAGCAAATTTATGTTAGAATAAGCTTGATTTAAGGTCTAAAATTGATAACATAAGCTCACTAAGGTATAAGCTTAATCTGTTTTAGC
Organism: Tanacetum coccineum; assembly: GCA_026074375.1. Taxonomy (NCBI): domain Eukaryota; kingdom Viridiplantae; phylum Streptophyta; class Magnoliopsida; order Asterales; family Asteraceae; genus Tanacetum; species Tanacetum coccineum. The sequence continues at coordinate 4,832 of BQNB010028320.1, read as the reverse complement.
TTAATTTTACATTTAGTAATCATTTAGTAGCTTAAAATTAGGTCTGCAGTAGCTAGTTTGTTCTTTAAAAACCAAAAAGCCAAAAAGATTTTAGCTTAACTGCCACTTTTTCAAGTCCTTCTTTCTAGCTTATTTCTTAACCAATTTTCTAAAATTTAGATTTTATGAGTTCCTTGGATGTTAAAGTTTATTTGTTTTTAGTTTACACCTTATTCCTAATGCTTATTTGATCTAAAATTAAGCTCAAAGTTGGGCATTGTTCTTTTAAAAACTGCTAGTTTAAGTCTATTTTGCTTTCAGATTTTAAGAGCTTTAAGCTCATTCTGTTAGTCTAATCTTTGTCATTTTTGCTTATTAGGTATAGGTGTTGGTCTGTTTCAACTTATTTGTGCCTTACTTTTGCTTATTGTGTCTTAAATAAGCCTATCAGTTTAATGTTTAGTCGTTAGTTATAAATAGCAAATCTATCACTTTAGATTGTGCTTTTTCTAGCTTATTTCAAAGTTTTGCAAAAAGTTCATTTATTAAATTTGCTTATTTGTGCTTATATTTTAGCTTTTTCAAAAGAAAAATAAAAATGTTTTATAAAAAAAGGTGGCTACAAGTTTCGAGCCTGTGACCTCCCCTTCACACACCTAACACTTTAGCACACACTTTCACTACCAACTGCCCTTGGGACTTTTTCAGTTATTCATTGCAACATTTAATTAATATAGTATCTTTTTCAGTTTAAGCTTATTTGCTTATTTGCTTTATAACTGCTTATTAGTTTCAGCTTATTTTCCCATTTTATTTTCCTTAAGTTTAGATTTTTCCAAAGTACTTTTCATAAATTTTTCATATTTTTATAAATTAGTTTAATATTTTTTATATTATTTTTAGATTAAAACTGTTTTTAATTCATAATAAATAAAATAAAAGTCAAAAAAATATAATTTTTTTTTCTAAAACTATTTTTAATCATTTAGGACCTTTAGAAATTAATTTTGCATTTTTAGGGTTAAAATTTGATAATTTAAATTTTTAAGTCTCAGTTTTAGTTTTCCGTTATCGTTTTTAGTTTAAAATTCTTAAAAGCCTTAATCGTTAATTTAGCGTATCTTTAATTGCTGTTGCGTTAGTAGAATTAAAATCAAAAACCAAAATATTTGATATTCAAGCATCAAACAAAGTACTTTCGCGGTTTTCAAATTCGCCTCTTGTCGGGATACGACATCCGGGAGATAAAATATTGTTTGTCTTCAAGCAATTTTCTTATCAAACGGGATACTCTCTATACTATAATTAATTTAAGATATTTAGAATATATATTTTCTTATATATAGACTATTTGGATCGAATCAGTTGCCTTAATGGAATATTAAATAGACGGAAGGTTCGTGTAATTCGTTCATGACTTAGGAAATAATTACATAGATCATTACAAGTGTGAAAAAGCAACAACACTAGGAGAAGCAATCTAGGGAGTAATACAAGATTAAATAAACCCAATCTTTTATTATATTGTTATCACCAGTAGTGTAGTTTATTATTTATTTTAATAGCTAAAACCAACCAAACTTCTCAAATATATGATTTACCAGCTTTCCTATAAACTTAAAAATACAAAAAGAATCTTCTCTTAACCCTTAGAATTCTGTTAGACCGTGATCAAGCCTTCCCAACCTATTTCCCTAGAGAACGATAACAACCCCCGAGTTTTGCCCATACTACACTACAACGGTTAGGTACACTGCCTAGAGAGTTGTAAAACTTCTTGTAGAAGTCCCTTACGACAACCACAACACCTTGTACATAATCGTCATAGCCTATGATTGTTACAAAATGATCATGCCCAAAGCGGACGGTTCCCATGATTTTCCAACGAAATGTTTTAGCAGTGAACGATCACCCATCATATGCTTAGAACAACCACTATCAACAATCCACAAAACAATCTAAACAACCTGCAACACATAAAGATACTATACATAGCCAAGTGGACAATTTAACTACCCATTTTTTTACAGAAACCAATGTTTTAATAGTCGATTTACTATTATTAACACGCAGAGTCATTTTAACAGGTAACCAACCAACATTTGGTTGTAATTCGTACCACTTTTGCCACATTCGACTCGTTCGAATTTTGTTCTTCATGTATTTGTTAAGTGAACTATCTATCACAGAAAAGACACTAGAGACCTTATTTTTGGCATTTAAGGGAGTATTCATAACTATTTTAGCTTTGGACACTACGGGAGTAGTATCTAAGGACTTAGATTGAACGGTCCTAACAGAAAACCTAATCTTAAAAACTACTAGACTAGTATCTTTAAACGTTTATTTTATTGTTCTAGGAGTAGTGAATAAGGCTCTTTTAACATTCTAATGCACATTCAATTTAAATTTCGCAAGACAATTATCATGAATCGGGATAAGCACCTTCTTAGCACAAGAAACACATAATACATTCTTCGCTATAAGAGAGTTTTTGATTTCATCATTAGTTACAAAAGTATTTAACGAAACATTTTTAGATGCAACATCTGGTTTTTTATGTAACAACTGGCAATTTTTGAAATTTTAAATGACTATTTTACCCTTTGACTTTTCGGGTCCGATTTAACTTTTGACCTTTTTGAACTTTATTGTCACATAAAAACGATTACCACGTAACCGAAAATTTTTTGGTACATATTTATTATTACATATCTCTCATATGCAAATTTATTTTTAATTTATTTGACTTGAAAACGAGAAGATATATGTTATTCCTAAGTTGACTTATCAAAAACGACTCGCTAAATCACGTTTTCACAACTCGGACTCTAAAGCAATTTGATGTAAAACAACATTCCGGACAACTTTTTAGTTTTGCCCGAGAGCGAAAACAAGCAGAAAATGACTAAAATACCCTCACAAAATTTTAGAAACGAGAACAACGCGTACCGACACAAAAATAATTAAATTAAATTAAATTATCACTTGTTATTAAATAAAAATATTTAATAAATCATTTATCATTTTATTCAGAAGCTTTTGTTAATAACGCGAATATTCGAGTTAAAATTTATTTCTTTCGGACAAGGCATAATCGGGATACCAAATAAATAACGAATATTTTTATAAATGTTATAAAAATATTTATGAATACTATCAAGTAAATACTCATTTTCATAGGAAAAATAATTTGGAACACAATGACGCGAGTTTCGTATTTTAAATCATCCGTTAAGCGGCCTAAACAAGTCCCGAACCATCATTTTACAAAATTTACACTTTTGGTCCCTGTGAAAATATTTACACATCAGCCCTAGACTATTTGAGACTTGACACATTGGTTTTTATAGTTTCCTTATATATATATACACATTAACATTAGGGTTACCAATTTTCTTTTATAAAACCCTAAACACACTTATACATCTTCTCCCTCCTCTCATCTTTTTTCCGGCGCCACTTATTTTCCGGCAAAACTTTCGACCACCCTTCCACAGCCGACATAACAGCCGGCTCATCCCCACCAACATCATCCCCACGACAACCATCATCTACCCCACGAATCATCAACCATACCACGCCATCCACCCCCGTTGGTTTCCTCACCACCGCAACCCTATCGACACCACCATCACCATCCTCACAACGTCAACATCATCACTACCAACAGGTTCATCATCATCTCTACGCCACCACCACAACACCGTCGTCATCATCATCTTTACAGCCACCCTCACCACCACATCAACACCATCTCCTCTAAACCATCTTTCCATCGTCACCACCATATGGTGCGTTGGGTTTATGGCAGCACCAAAAGGGTGCGTATGGTTTTATAAAACCACCAGAAAGGTTACGTTTGGCTTTTCTTAAACCACCAAAAAGGTGCGTCTGGTTTGTAGCAACCCGAAAATAGTGTTTGTTTCTGTGGCTGCTTGCACCAGCACGGTGCGTTTGGGTTGTTCTCAACCCACAAGGATGCGTTGGGTTTCGGGTCAGCAGCCGTATAGGGTGCGTTGGGTTTCATAGTAGCACATAGGGTGCGTTGGGTTTGCATAAACCACACAAGGGTGCGTTTGGTTTTCATGTCACCACAAAAGGGTGCGTTTGGTTGTTATTAGCACCAAGAGGGTGCGTTCAGATATGAGTTTAGCACGAATATGGTGCGTTTAGTTGTTATAACACCACCAAGGTGCTTTTGGTTTTGACAGAAAACATATAGGGTGCATTTGGCTTGATGGAAACAGCACCAAGTGTGCGTTTGGGTTAGCAGAATCACAGTTAGGGTGCGTTTGGTTGTGCAGGAAAGCAGTTAGGGTGCGTTTGGTTGTGCAGGAAAATGTATAGGGTGCGTTTGGTTTATATAAATTAACTAATAAATACATCGTAAGATTTTATAAATTAGAAAACGGATCAAATGGTGGTAATGGTTAAATAAATATACTATTTATTATTTTGTTTTTGTATTTACAACACATGAGATGTGTTTGGTTTTATTTATTTATATTATCTATCTAGTCTCGTTTAGATATATATTAAAACACGAAGGTATTTGCAATGCGGATTTGATTAAAGTGGAAACGTTAAGTTTTGTAAAAATGGGAAACGTTGTATAAACGAATAGGTCATGTCAAAATTTTTATAAATTTATATACTTAGTATTTTTTGCTACAAATTCTATTATTTTAGAAACCCGATAAATGGACGAAGTTATATAGTTTTTAAGATTTTTAATATAACACCCCCAAAAATCAGGACAACGCAGCGGAACGGTAACAATGGGGTGCTACTTCATAGTACAAAACACAAGTCACGGAAAACGACCTCAAAAGAGACGTTTAGAATATTTT
>BQNB010028319.1:1938-56759 GCA_026074375.1 Tanacetum coccineum | reverse complement strand
CATGATACTCTCGTTCTCCTTGTTTCCTAAAATCTCAATCAATTGTTTATGCATATGTTCCTACTTTCCCCTTACTGTATCCATCATACGTTTGATTAACAACTTCAGCCTTTTCCTAAACTTACTCTTTATCTTCTTGTTTACAGGTTCGTTAATGGCTTCTTCTTGTGATTTGCTTCTTTTATCCGATGAAGATCCGAATAAAGAGAAGGAAGTTAGATATAGATGTTGGGATTAAAAGACTTCATGATGATCTTAAAGTTACTGTTGCTAAGTTAATGCTGCTGGTGTGTAAGTTACTATTGCTTGTTAAGAGTTAATGCTGCTGGTACAAAGTTACAACTGCTAAAAGATTACAACTGCTGAAAGATAAGATTGCTTGAAGATCAAGATTACTTATAAGATAAGGATTGTTATTTATAGAATAGATCTTTGAGAATAATCTAAGTTTTAAGAATATATTATAAATCGACTAGGACTCCTTTGTGTATAAAAGGAGGTCCTAGGGCATAGAGTTTTATGTATCACAAATATCAAAAATCTAGAAATCTTTTGTTTTGATATCGTTATAGCTTCAAGGTTTTATAACCCTAATACTAGGAGAGTATTCGTATTATTTGTAATAATAATATTGGAGCTTTAATTGTTGAAATTATCTTGTTTTGTGTTACTAAAGAATTCTTCTTATATTAAAGATTAGATTTCACATAATCTTTAGTATTATCAAACAAAGTTTCTTAAACTAAGTTATGTTAGATTTATCTAGCATAACTAATCCTTATACAAGCTTAAGGAATTTGATCATTAGAAGTTAGCTGGGATCAACAAAATTCCTACTGAGATGGGTGATAATGGCAATGAGTTTGTAGTATTCAATGATGAATTGCTTGAACTAGGCTGTGAGAAGTGGAAAAGCACTATATGTGGTTATTTTGTCGGATGTCAAGTCTCTTTTAATGAAGCTAGGTATCACTTAAGGAGAATGTGGAACAAATATGGTTTAAAGGATGATTTATGTTCATTTAGATACCAAACTTTATTTGAATACCAAACTTTATTTGGATACCAATGGACTAATTCTCACCCTCCATCTTCATTTTGATCCAATTGGTGAGATTAAACTCAAAACCCATTTTCATGTTTTATTTCAAATATTAATATCTCTTAAACCATTAATCGTTAAGCGAAAAAATATCATCACGACGAGCATATAATTATCTTTCTATAGATATGCATTTTGATATACTTTCGAATTTTTTTATTTTTTCATATTTTTTTGTTTTTCGGTATTTTTACGTTTTTGTCCTTTTTTCTTTTTTCTTCGTTGTTGAAACTTTCATGAGAAATCACATATTATTAAACATTAGTTTGAATATTCTAATAAAATCACATATGATTATCATATGTGATTTAACAAAATATTACATGTGATTTTATTAGTATATTTAAAATTAGTGTTTAATCACATGTGATTTCTTAATGCAAGTTTGAACAACGAGAAAAAAACGAAAAAAACGTGAATAACGAAAAAAAGTGAAAACACAAAACAAAAAAGTTTGTCGAAAGTATATATCAAAATGCCCGTCTATAGAAAGATAATTAAATTTTGATCGTGACGGTATAATTTGTTTTGTCTAACGATTAACAATTCATGAGATATTTAGATTATAAAAAATAGGTGAAATATTAAAATGCTTTTAATCTCATCCATTGATTTCTTTTTAGATGAATGGTGGGGATGAGTCTCTTGATATCCAAGAAAAGTATGATATCCAAAATAACTCTCCTCTTAAAGGATATAATGATGAAGGACTACACTTCCTTAAGTTTCATGATGAGGTAGGTATGGATGAAGTAGTTAACAATGGTCTATGGACGATTAACAATAAGCCTTTGTTTGTGCAAAAATAGAGAGTAGGCATGTGTTTGGATAAGGCAAAATCTAGTAAACTACATGTGTGGGTTAAATTTTTAAATGTACCTATGGAGGATTGAGTTTGAAAGGGATTAGTGTACATGCAAGCAACCTACGTAAGCCTATTATCATGGACGATATGACTACTAAGATGTGTCTTAAAGGAGAAGGTAGAACTGGATTTGCTAGAGTACTAGTTGAACTTGATGCTAGGGAAATAATTAAGGATAAGATTGATGTTATGTACAAGGGGAGTGCTTTTCATGAGAATTTCACTAAGATAATTTAGGTGTAGTATGCATGGAAACCCCCATGTTGTACTCAATGTAAAGTGTTTGGTCATGAAGAGAAAAGATGTAAGTTAAATAAGAAAGACAAGATAGAGGAAAGGATTGTGAATGGTAATGAGACTGTTGATATTGTTTTTAAAGTTGTACAAATAGAAAGGTAAAGAATGACAAGAATGATAATAATAATAGATGGACCAGGAACAATAAGATGAATGGTTATCAAAGGAACATAGGTAAACAAGTTAATATTCTTGATAATAATATGAACAATAGTAAAGTAGAGTATAGAAAGAAAAATGAAGAAGGTAAGGAGAAAGTAAGTGTCAAAGAGCAGGTGGATAAGGAGACTAATCAGGAAAAATGCAATAAGAATGGGAATATAGAGTTTGAGAAGAATAATAATGGTAAAGGTATTCTGGAGAACAAGACAGTTGGTCAAAATGAGAAATGAGATTCTACTATAACTATGAGTAAGAATGAAATAGGACTTAGGTCATATAACAGATTTACTCTTTTGGGATCATTAGTTAATGAAGAGGAGTTAGTTCCATCAATAGAACAAATAAAAGTAGTGGATGAAATTCTAAGAAGGAAGATTGATGCTAGTGATGGTGATATGAATGGATGGAATGTAAAGATGAAAAGATACTATAAGGATAGAAAAGAATTATTTAATGTAGCACTAGAGTTAGAAAGAGATGAAGATATAATAGATGGGCATTTTGAAGCAGAGGAATATGTTATAAGGAATGAGGTGAATGGGATGGACAGGAATATCCTTGTAAAGGATCTCGTGCTATTTCCCTGTTTTGAAGTGTATTCTGTATTTAAATTAGATAGAATTTAGTTTTAGTATTTCTGTGTGTATAATTGTGTGTTTAAAATAGATAGAGTGTATTAGCAAGGAAAAGAATTGAGAGATTTTATGAGTCAAAAACAGAGAAGAGAATTTATGTATAAAACATATAGAGTGTATTGGTGAGTAAAAGAATTGAGAGATTTGTGAGAAAAACATACAAGAGAGGAATTTATGTGCTTAAAACAAATAGAGTGTTTGGTAAGCTAAAAGAATTGAGAGATTTAATGAGTAAAATAGAGAAAAGAGGATATTGTGTGTTTTAAAATAGATAGAGTGTTTGGTAAGCTAAAAGAATTGAGAGTTAGTGAGTAAAAACAACGAAGGGAGGACTTTTAAAATAAAGAAAGAGTGGTTAGTAAGCTATAAGAATTGAGAGATAGTGTGAGTAAAAACAAAGAAGAGAGGACTTTTAGAAACAGAAAGTGTGTTTGGGTAAGCTAAAAGAATTGAGAGAAAGTGTGAGTAAAAACAAAGAAGATAGGATTTTTCATTTTATAGTTAGATATGGATGTGAAAATAGATGTTTGGAATATCAGAGGTCTGAGTACGATGAATAAACAGAAGGAGGTAAGAAATCTAATAAAAGAGGAAAGCATGCAGTTGTGTGCCATTATTGAAACTCATATCAAGTTCCATAAGATAAAGAAAGTTAGGGAGAAAATTTTTGGAAACTGGGAATACATTAGCAATGGTGAAGATAGTAATAAAGGTTGTATGATTATGGTAGGATGGAATTCTAGTAAGATAAAAGTCTGGATGATTGCTAAATTAAAACATTGTCTTTTCTTATTAGTAGAAACCATTTTCCAAAAAATAATTTTTTTGTACAGTAGTTTATGCTAGTAACTCTCTTATTGATAGAAGGAAGTTATGCAAGGAGTTGGGTACTTAGAAGATTATTGCTAATGGAATACCGTGGGTGATCTTAGGAGATTTCAATGTTACATTGAATGTAAATGAATACTAAAATGGGAGTTTTGTCCCATCAAATGAGATGATAGAGTTACAAGAATGTATTGTTGATATTGAAGTAGGAGATATTCTTAGTGCAGGGTTTCACTTCACATGGACAAAGAGTCTTAGAAATCAAAATTGTAGGACCCTTAAGAAACTTGATAAAATAATGATAAATGAAGCTTTCCTGGACAAATTCCCACAGGTACATGGTTTGTCTCTATCCTATGTGATTTTTGATCACTCCTCAGATGTGCTACATTTCCCTAATGCTATGCCAAAGTGTAGGAAAGCCTTCAGATTCTCCAATTTTATAACAAAGAAAAAGGAGTTTTGCCTACTGTTAAAGAAGAATGGAAGAAGGATATTGAGCGATATATGATGTATAGAGTTGTAAAAAAGATGAAGCTATTGAAATAATGTTTAAATCTTTAAGCGTGAAAATGGCAAAGTCATTTGAAGGGTTATTAATCTAAGAAACAAGTTGAAAGAAGTCCAAGCTAAGGTTAATAGCAATCATAATAGTATAGAAATAAAGGAAAATAGTTGCATGGTCTTGAATGAATATAATAAGGCAATGAAGGATGAGAGTAATCTACTTTTTCAGAAGGCTAAAATAGAGTGGCTAAATTTCTTGTTAATAGTGTTGTTTCCTCTAATAAACTGACTAATAAGGAAGCTATTGATATGGTGAAACCAGTGAGTGAGAATGAAGTTAAAAATGCAATGTTTGATATTGAAGACTCAAAAGAACGAGGGCCGGATGGATTTACTGCAAGGTTTTATAAGTCAGCATGGAGTATAGTGGGTAAAGAAGTATGCAAAGCCATTCAAGGATTATTTGAAACAGGGAAACTTCTTGGGGAGGTAAATGCCACTCTAATTTCCATTGTTCCTAAAATACAAACCCGTGATAAAGTTTTTGATTTTAGGCCTATAGCATGTTGTAATGTTCTTTACAAATGCATAAGTAAGATAATGACTAATAGATTAAAGAAAGTTCTTGGAAAGTTAGTGAATGAAAATCAAAGTGCTTTTATTACTGGGAGACAAATCACTGATAATATCTTGCTATCACAAGAGTTGTTTAGAGGATACAATAGGAAACAGAAGACAAAGAAAGTATCAATTAAGATTGATCTCCAGAAAGCATATGATACCATTAGTTTAGAGTCTCTAAAGATTTCTTTAGAACAATGTTGTTTTCATCATAAGATGGTAGAATAGATCATGACATGTGTAAATACCACAAAGTTTTCAACAAGCATCAATGGTGAAAGAGTAGGGTATTTAAGGGTGGTAGGGATTTGAGACAAGGAGACCCTATCTCTCCTTATTTTTTTACACTAGTAATACATGTTTTTACTCTAATAATGAAAAGGAACATACAAGAGGCTGAGAGTTTTAAGCATCAACAAGGTTGTAAAAAGATGAGAATTACACACTTGGTTTTGCTGATGATCTTCTAGCTTTTTATCATGAGGATTGCGAATCTATTAGGACAGTTAAGAAGTCTTTGGATGAGTTTAGTGGGTATTATGGGTTAAAAACAAATTTGCAAAAGAGCAATATTTTCTTTGGAGGTATGTCAAGTGTAGAGCAGAATAGTATCCTAACTATTGTTCCCCTCCAAATTGGCATGTTTGATATTTAGGTGTACCCTTAATCACCAAGAATATTAGTGCTACAAATTGTAAGCCTTTGGTGGAGAAAGTTAGGGATTAGAGAAATAAGGCTCTGTCATATTCAGGGAGGTGACAATTGATTACTTTAATTCTAAGTTCAATGCAAATCTATTGGGCATAAGTTTTCCTCCATCCTAAGTTTGTCATAAATGAAATTAACAAAATGCTTAAAGGCTTTTTGTGGTGCCAAGGGGAATTGACCAAAGGTATGGCAAAGGGTTCTTGGGATAACATATGTAAACCTAAGGATCAGGGTGGGCTAGGCCTAAAAAACATGTATGTTTGGAATGAAGTTTTACTAGTTAAACATTTGTGGAATGTGGCTGCTAAAAGGGATACCTTATGTGTAAGATGGATTAATGTGAAAAGATTAAAGGGAAGAATTATTTGGGAGGTATTTATAGAGAGAAATAGTAGTATAGGATGAAAAATATCTTGAACTAAAGAGAAAAAATGAGAAAACATGTAATGTGGAAACTGGGAAATGGTATAACAGTGTATGATAAATGAAGTTCTATGGGCCCTTTATGTGAAAATGTAACAACAAGAGAGATTTATGATGCTAGATTAAAGAATGATTATAAGGTTGTAGAATTAATCATTAATGGTAAGTGGTCTTGGCCAAATTGCTTGAATACCAAATATCGTATCCTAAAACAATGCCCTATTCCAAATTTGGTGAATGAAAAGAAGGATGGAACTGCTTTGATTAATAACATGGGTAAGGAAACAAAGTTTGGGATAAATACAATGTGGAAAGACATGTGCAACAATGAGCCAAAAGTAGGGTGGTATTATGTGGTGTGGTTTGATAAATGCATTCCAAGACATGCATTTGTAATTTGGATGACTATTCAAAATAGACTGGTGACCAGTGACGAAGCCAGGAATTCTGTCCTGGGTGGGCCAAACAGCAAATTAGCACTTGGCCAAAAAAGTAATATTACTAGAGAATAACATCGTCCTAGTCTCTATTTGACTTGGAGAACACAAAAAATGCAAAATTTTCAATTAAAACTAAAAAATATCATATATTACTAAATTGATAAAAATAAGGTAGAGAATAAAACAAAGTTGCTGGTAAATATATTTCGTAGGTTTCTATTGGGTAGGCCAAACAAACATTCACGGATCAAATTGACTCAAATATGTAGTATATTATATAAAATTATGAGAACTTTGGGTGGGCCTTGGCCAACCCAACTTCCCTTTGGTGCTCTGTCATGTGGTGACTCAAGATAGAGTAGCAATTTGGAAACCAAATAAGGGGATGAAGTGTACTTTATGCAACACTTGTTCAGATTCTCATAACCACCTGTTTTTACATGTTTATATTCCAAAGTAGTGTGGAAGGAGATGCAAAATTTACTAAACATTAATCTGTCATGTTGTTGGGATCAAATTGTAGTGGAACTAACTAGATTGTCAAATAGCAATAATGTTTAGAGTATTCTAAGAAGGATAGTATGTGGAGATGTGGTTTACTACATATGACAAGAAAGAAATGGTAGAATGTTCATTAAAAACAAGAGGAATTAAAAGATAATACTCTAGGTTATCAAGGAAACAATTAGACTAAAAATGGCAAGCTTCAAGGTTAAAGATTTAATTGCTGTAAGAGAAGTGGAAGCTAGATGGGATATGAAGTTGTAAAGGAAAGTTTGAGTATTACTTAGAATATAGTTTGGTATTTATTTCTATGGTAGTATTAGATATATAATGCTTTTTTAAGTAAAGCTTTTTTTATTTTTAAGTTGTATGATGTAATATACATGGGTTTGTCCATGTCATTTTTTTAGCTTGTAAACTTTTGTGATTATATATAATTCTCCTTTCACAAAAAAACAGACGTGTAAGGTGTTGGAATCACGAATCGTTCTTTCTTTCAACAGTTACAACAAAGACTTCAGTCATGTCTAGATCTTCGCTGTCAATTCCATCTGCCAGTTTCCAATCGAAATAGTAGAGTAAAGAAGCGAGCAGAAGCTCAAGATTTGCTAATCCAAATGAAATTCCAGGACATATTCTCCTTCCAGCTCCAAAGGGTGTATATTTAAAGTTAAGTCATCTGTAATCTAAGGTGCTGTTTTTGAATCTTTCAAGATGAAAACTTTCAGGGTCATCCCAAGTATTAGGATCTTTGTTAATTGCCCATGCATTTATTATCACCCTGCTTTTCTTAGGTATCTCCAATCCATATAACTCGCACATTGCCTTATTTTCTCTAGGCATCCAAGAGAGCCTGGATTATGAAACCTTAGAGTTTATTTTATGACTAATTGTAGAATCTCTAATTCTCGAACACCTATTTCATTAGAAGAGCCTCGTCGGTTGAAAACATGTCTAACCTCAGCTCCCGCTTTCTCCATTATATGTGGATTCTTGTTAGGAATATAGAAAGTGTCAGTCTCTCAGTGTCATGTCGGGTCTTAGGTCGTTAGTCATTATCTATCTTTATGTTGTAACTTGTATCCCGCATCCCTTCCATAGGTAAACATGTACACCTTCCTTCTCCTATAAAAAGAAGGTTGGGCGGAAGGGAGTGGGTTGGTGAAACTAATCTTTCATACTATGCTATTACATTTCTCTCTAGTTTCCACCCAAGTCCTTTCTCTCTCTAAAATTCTAGATTACATTATGTGCTATTAATATTATATGTATTCAACATTTGGTATCTGAGCCATGGGATGATCTAGTGATGTTTTGTGTGTGTTTTTTACAAGTTCTTGGTCATATTTTTATATACATGCAAAAATAAGTACACGAATTTCTTAAAAGTCAAATTTTTATGGTTAAAAACTGTAAAGTTTGCATTTTTATCAAAGGTTTAACAATACTAAATTTATTTTGCAAAAAACGGTTTAAAACATCAAAAAGTGTGTTTTTATATGTTTTTTCGTGTTTTTGTTTTTCCAAAAACTGCAACATTGGCAAAAAAACTACGGAAATCATAAAGTTGTCAGAATCAAAATTGTGACAATCAAAAACTGTGGAAATCAAAGTTGTGGAAATCGGAATCCACATAAATTTAAAAAGTTGCGAAAATCAGAATCCACGGGATTTGAAAAAGCTAAGGAAATCAGAATCCATAGAATTTGAAAAAGCCATGAAAAACGGAATCTACAAGAACTTAAAAGTTATGGAAATTGGAATCCATAGAAATTCAAAACTTGGAGAGATTGGAATCCACAAAAATTGAAAAAGCTGCAAAAATCAGAATCCACAAATTAGAAAAGTTGCGGAAATAGTTTTTGTGACTTAAAAACCTACAGATTTGCTTTATGAAAACATTATTCACCTTAATTAAAACATGAAATTACTTAAACACTAAGCCTTAATCATTACAAAACCACACAACACTTCCTTATCATCTAAACGATGCTTATATCATTTCATACAACATTTAAACATTAACTCATCAATGGCTACGAAGGCTGAGAATGTTCTTGCTGCTAGTGCTAAAAACCGACCACCAATGCTCGAGAAAGGCAGTTATGATAGTTGGAATAGTCGTACACTACTTTACATTAAAGGTAAAGAGAATGGTGAAATGCTACTTGATTCGATCAGCAATGGTTCATTTCAATTAAAAGATATTACTATTTCAGCAATTGAGACTATAGTAGAGACAAAATGAATGCATGAATTGAAAGATCTCACTCCTAAAGAAAAATTAAGAAAAAGTTGTGACATCAAAGCTACTACCATCATTCTTCTTAGTTTACCAAGTGATATATACACTCTTGTCAATCATCACAAGATAGCCAAAGACATATGGAACATGGTCAAGGAATTAATGGAAGGCACTGAGTTTACAAAGCAAGAAAAAGAATCAAAGTTATATGATGAGTTTGATAGATTCACGTCTAAGAAAGGAGAATCGATTCACTTGTATTATTTGAGATATGCTAAGTTGATAAATGATATGAATATCATCGAAATGAAAATGACACATATTCAAATAAATACGAAGTTTGTGAATCATCTTCATCCAGAATGGAGTATGGTTGTTACAGCAGCTAGGCAAGCAAAGAATCTTCACGAAATTAACTTTGACCAGTTATACGTGTATCTCAAACAGAATGAGAATGATGCAAATGAAGTTGGAACAACGCGACAAAGATTTCTAGATCCACTTGCCTTACTTGCTAACACTTACAATCCACCTTCATCCTACAACAATTAGAAATCACAGTACAATCAACAACCATAAGAACTCCCTCAATGTCAACCAATCATTCCATCACCTCAATAATATAGCTATGAACCACCAGTTGTTCAACAACAATCACATGCACCGTTAACACAACTTGATTCAGGATTCATTGTACCATCATTTCTACCAACTGATGATCCAATAGCTAGTCTCAACAAAGCTATGATGCTTCTCAGTACTGCTTTTAACTCAAGATTTCCACCAACAAACAACCAACTCAGAACTTTGTCTAATCCAAGAACTCAAGCAACTATTCAAGATGGCAGAGTTACAGTTCAGAATGTGCAAGGATGACAGTCTTAGTGTTATGGGGATAACATAGGAAAGGCTAAAGCTATAGTAACAAGGGTTATTAACACTGTTGGAGATTTGAAGGTTAATCTATCGAGGGTAATCATGTGTTATAATTGCAAAGGTAAAGGTCATATTACTAAGTAGTATACTGCAAAGAAGAGGGTGAAAGATTCAGAATGGTTTAAAGAGAAAATGCTACTAGCACAAGCTCAAGAAGTTTGAGTTATTTTATAGGAAGAGCAACAAGACTTTTTGGTTAACGGTTTAGAAGACTTAGATTTGGACTGTGATGATCTTTAGCTACACACAACATTAATCTTCAAGGTTGATCATGTAGATGCATTTGATTCAGATTGTAGTGAAGCACCCACGACTATCGCAATCTTTATGGCAAGACTTTCTCCTGCAGGTTCAGTCAATGGAGATGTTGTTGGTCCAACTTATGATTCAGACATACTCTCTAAGGTACCACATTATGACACTTATCATGAAGCTTATATGCTTAATCTTGTTGTTCAAGAGATGGAACATTCTAACAATTAATGGATGATAATGACTCAAATGTTGAAATTATAAGTGACAGAAATGTTATTTCTTATGCTCAATATTTGATAACTATCGAAAATGACGTTGTTCAAAGTGCTACTTCTTCTGAACAATATAATGCATTGATATTGTCTGTAATTGAATAAATGCAAAGTCAAGTAGATCGATGCAACACGGTAAATCAAGAGACTAAAAGTGTAAATGAATAGTTTTGAACGATACAAAGAAAAAGTCAAAGTTTTAGATGAAAGACAAATGTCTAAACATTTTTTCACTAAAAGAGAAAAACATTTAGATTCTCAAATGCTAGGAATAATTATTGATCGTAATAAAAAAGAAGAAGCTTTTCAAAAGGAATTTATTAAGTTAAAACAACAATTTGAAATATTAGTTGGAATGAATTCTTTTGTGAAAAACAAAGTTGAAACTTTGAAAAAGGAGTCATCTAATAAATAAGATAAGTTCATTGATGAAATCTTGGTTTTAGAAAGAAAAAGAAGGCACTTGAAAACATTGTTTAAAAAACAGGTCAAACTATTTAGACAATGCACATGTTAACCAAACCTCAAAGATTTTATGACAAGACTCACAAAATAGTTCTTGGTTATCAAAATCCTTTGTATCTTCGTCAATGATGAGGTGTCATTTTATACAATTTTTAGGGTTGTTTAACCCCTAAAATCGTGTGTTTATGCCCAAAATAGGTACTTAATCATCCCTTTTCAGGTATTTCTCATTTAGAAGACATTTGGAAGATTTACACGTGACTTGGGCTCATTTGGAGAAGAAACGAACAAGATTACGGACCAATGCCAAGACTCTTAAAGATTTGTGCTCACAGAGCCTAGAGACGGCGTTACAAGCTATACATGACGCCATCACAACCCATAAAGTGACGGCGTCACAACATTTTGAGACGGCGTTTGCCCGCACCGACTCACACACAGATCTAGAAGATTCTACTTACGACGGTGTCATGACTAAATCGTGACACCGTCACGTTATTTTTCTTATATATACAAACCCGAATTTAGGGTTTTGAATGTGTGACTTTAGAATAAAAAGAGGGTACGAATCTTAGTTCGTTTATCAGCTATAGGAGATAATTTTAGGGCCTAAAAACCCTATTGTACTTCTTCTAATTCATGTTTTAATCAAGTAAGGTTTACTTAATCATTCAATATGTCTATGTGTTGTTGATCTACTTGTTCTTTGCTTTTATCTTTACATGCTTGCTAAACCTATTATTGTATTTTATTTATGATTGTATGAAACCTAAAAATGTAGAGCTTTGTGATGTTGCTTCATAGTGAGGATGTGCACTGTTAGGTTTTGAAAACAAGCTTTCTTTCTATAAACGTTGTTGATATGTCTAGGAATCGTGATGTGTAGAAAGATACCATCGGGTAACAGTATTTCATATTACCTTGCCACCTAATTTGTTTGATCCACTTTTAATGTATGTTACGCACTTAGTAAACTCCTAGGGGCCGTGTAATAGTCTTCATACTACCTTGCATGTGCGTTGCTCTAGCGGTATACTAAGTAGATGGCGGGTTCGTGTAATTCGTTCATGCTTTAGGAAATAGTTACACATATCATCACAAGGGTGAGAATGCAACAACACTAGGAGAAGCGATCTAGGGAGTAATACATGATTGTATAGACATAATCTTTTATCATATTGTTATCACCATTAGCGTAGAATTATATTATTAATTTAAATAGCTAAAACCAAACCCCTCTCCAATTATATGATTTACTTGCTTTCTATAAAATACAAAAATACAAAAATAATCTTCCCTCAACCCTTAGAATTCTATTAGACCGTGATCAAGCCTTCTCAACCTATTCCCTGAGTGAACAATAAACAACCCCGAGTCTTGCCTATACTACACTACAACGATTAGGTGCACTGCCTACGGAGTTGTAAAACTTCTCGTGTAGAAGTCCTACGACAACCGCACATCAAGTTTTTAGCGCCGCCGCCTGGGGAAATAGTTAGGTTTTGATCATAGTTTAGCTTAGTTCTACTTGCTTGAATCCTTTCAAGTAAGATTTAATTCCCACACATTAGCTTTTTTGTAGTGTATCTTTTCTTCGTGTTAATTGTTTCGAAACCATTCTCGTCAACCACCATGGGAGATGAGAATCATATCTGTACCTTAGGTGACTACTCCAAACCAAGCCACGAGGGCTATAAGAATACCATCGAGCTCCCCGTAGGGGAACAACGTGGTATCTCTTCGATCGACACTCCGGTTGGTGCAAAAAGGGTATGTCTCATTCCACGGACTTCAGTCCAAGGATCTAAATCAACACCTTAGGACTTTCCTCTAAACTTGTTTAGACTCACTTGACCTTGACGGTGAAAATAGGGAAAGAACGCGCATGCGTTTATTTCAATTTTACCTACGTGATCAAGCTAGCAATTGGATTGAACGCCTTCTAGCAGGATCCATCTCCACATGGGAGGATCTTACTACCCGATTCCTTGCTCAATTCTTTCCATCGGGAAGGACCGCAAAACTTCACAACGATATCATGATGTTCCAACAAACCATGGAGATTTTATCCGAAGCATATGGAATCGTTTTAAGGACTTACTTCAAAAAGTCCCTCATCATGGCATCGATCTTTGGCTCCAAGTCCAAATTTTTTATGACCATGTTAATCCCATCACAAGATGAACCATTGACCAATTGGCAGGTGGTAAGCTTCATGACCTCAACCCCGAAGAATCCTGGGCAATATTAGAGGACCTCGTCCTCTATGACAAGAAGTTGGAACGATCCAAGGGATTTCGTTAAGCCAATCAGGAAATGCATTGCCTCAAGATGTCCCGGAGTACATTCGATGCGTCTAATCGAGCTTAGAAAATCAAGTTCAACGCTTGATGGAGGCTCATCTTGCTCCGACACAACTCCTAAGTAAACAAAATCACTACCCCATGTGATATCTGCAATGGTCCCCACAACACTCGACATTGCATGGATAACCCCGAACAAGCCTTCGTTAAATACGATCTGGGTACGATGAAGCGGTGAGGGTAAGTTTAAAACTAAATCCAATCAAACCAAAAATTTCCTTCCCTTTTTTCTTAACTTATAATTCGTATTTTAATTCAAACTCCCGAACCTAAGGTAGAGACAACCTCAAAACTCCCAAAATAATTTTTCAAACCCACCTAACCGGTTCCCAACCCACGGTATATTATCTTTTATTAGTCTTTCTTAATGTTATTATTATTTGATTTTTTCCTTTTTGTTAATCTTTGTTTGATTTTTTTCATTCGATCCTGAATGTTTCCTTCAAAAAACAATCCTAAAATTTTTAACAATTATCAAATTTAGAAGTATAGTACTGGTTTCCGAATTCATTGGCATCTCATGACGCTGATATCTATGTTTTGAAGCCGATTTCCAAAACCACAGCAAAAGCGAGATGGACCAACAAATGACACCATTGTTGAAGGCCATCCATCGACACCGAATAGCAGGACACAATGCCTCAGTGATCACGGATCAAGAACCCGAAACGGTGGACCCATCCAGTTTCGTCTGCTCGTTTTTACCGAACAATGGACCCATAATGCTCAACACAAGTCCATACCCCAAGCAACCTGAAGAATCCCAAGTTAATAAGCCTAACATGGAACTGGAAGAAGAAAGCCTCGGAAACACCAACTCTAACCCACAACCACAACCTAATCAATTTGCCTTCATCGCCATAAAACAGGTGCGAAAACTTAACTCGATGCTTGAATTACTCGGGTTGGTTCCCCAATCCTCCAATACGAAATTTGTCTGCTCTAAAGAGGATGATGGAGAAGTAATGTTCATCGAGATTATACGAGATGATGATGAACCCCAAAATGAGGATCCCAATGAAGGAGAATGGGCAACGACAGAAGAACCGGTAGTAGAGTACTTCGACACCTTTCCAACTAGAGATGAACTAACCTACCATAGGTACCTAATGAGTGGCCCAATCCCTTCAATATTCCTAAGGAACCCTATCATTTCGGAAGGATGACCCTACAACCTTAAGATACCATGCAATATTGGGTACATGCATATCGAAAAGGCTTACATTGACCTTAACTCTCCTCTTAATATCATGACCCGAATGATGCATAATTGGATCATGAGGAGAAAACTTGACCCTAGGAGATATACAAATGGAGAAATTAGCAATTTCACAGGAAGGATAAAAGGGATGCATGTCTTTGTCGAAAACTTCACCTATGTCGTGGACTTCATGATTGTCGAGGATATTAGTTCAATCATAGACCCTAGGTTGTCACAAGTGATACTAGGGAGACCCTTTGTAGAAATATCCAACATGACTCATGACCCACCCGAAGAGGTTGTTAGATTCGTTAGAGGGGCCGACGAAGTTGCCTATAAGATACCCCATAAGATAGAACAATATGACTCATTTTCAGACTTAGAAAAAGAGCATACCAAATCAGTCTATCTTAGGAACGAAGAAGTCTAAAGAGAAGAGGAGTAGAGTATGTGATGAGCAAGATACTAGGATTTTACAAAGAATGCCTAGAACTTAGACCCGAGTACCTAACTGGAGTAGATGACAAAGGATAAGTCATGTAAGGACGTGTGGCTTCGAGTCTAGCTACAAGACTCGTAAATAAAGAAAAGCACTTCTTGTGAGGTAACCCAATTTACTTTTCCTGCAAATTAGGAGTGTCATGTGTGTTTTAATTCTTTTCCATTTGTTTTATTATGTTTGAATTTATTTGTAATCATGCTTTGTATTGTCTTTAACCTCGTCTTAATTTCAATCAAAGGTATTTTGCAAACAACAAGTGTATTGCCAAAAACAAGGGACCCACTTCTCATCCTAGGAGTTAGCAGGTATGAAATAGTCTCATCTCCGTCTCTTTGAGTTTCTTCGGCTTTTGAGCCAAATTCAAACATGTTAAATGAATTGTTGAGATTAATTAGCATTAGTTTAGGTCATATGATGAATTTTTAAATTCAGGTTTTAATGCATCAATTTATACAGGTTAACTTATATGCTTCCTCCATTTAAACACCAATAATCTATAGTATGGAATCAAGTGCAGGAAATTTTTCATTCAAAATCAAAAAATTAGTTTTCACGACTGTGAGACGGTGTCACATTACAAGTGTCACGGGTTCACCTTGACACCTGTGACGGGGTCACACAACCCTGACGGCTTCAAATCCAAGGTCCAGGAAAAACTCAAAAGTTTTTCATGTTTTTTGAAATAAAAACTATGTTAACATTTATATATGTATTCTTCTGTATAAACCTGCAAAACCTAATGAGTTTAACAATTCTTTCATCCTATCTATCGAGTATATTGGTAAATCGCACATTTTATGCTTGGTATAGTTATGTTTATCTTTGATTATATGTTATATTTGATGAGGAGAGCTTTGGACGTTCTTAGGACTAGTTTCAATAGTGATTCTGGAGGAAGAGTTAAACTAGTTATCGCATGTTTCTTCTTCATTATTGAGCAAACCAGGGGAGTACTAGCTTATTTTCCTTGTTTTTTTCTCATTATTCGTTTTAACGGGTACTTCCAAAGAACATTGGGGACAATGTTCAAAATAAGTGTAGGAGGGAAATAAGCCTTAGAAACTATTTCTTCATTTGTCATTTGCTTTGTCCTTAAAAAGATGGGTAATATATCAAAACATAGCATAAAAGGGAGATTTTTACCAAAATTTAAATTTTTTCACATACCAACGAAAACCGAGTATTACTAGCGTCCTATGGATAAGAATTTATATGACTAGCACAATAACCCTCAAAATTCCACCCCAAAAATGTGAGGTTCGCCCTTACAAGTTTTAAATTTATAATAACTAGAAATACCGATTTTGACTAAAAACACAACATTCGGGCAAGATTTTTTCCAATACCCTATTCGAGTGTAATATAGTATTAGGTAAGTCCAGGTCGTTCCACGGGATTTGTAGCAATTCATAGATTGTTTATCAAGTAACAAGACTAAATGATTGTCATAGATCATAAAGCCAAAACGTGTGTATAAAGCAAGCAAGATACCAAGCATAAAAGATATGTTTGCAAACTTTATATAAACAAATCATGCAAGTCATGAATAACGGGTAATTACCATAATAAACATATCTATCAATGATAATATAGAATCCTTTTGGAATATATACTACATCATCACGAGCGCATTAAGAATGGTTTATATCAAATATGCATACATATGAATGCCTCCCAACCCGGTCAGTCAACATAAGGAAGGGTCTTAAACATTATTCTACTTGGGTTATTTATAGATTTACTAATCAATTCTCACAAGATTAGCACCAAATTGTTATAGACAGACAACGCGAAATTCATCAAGACAATAGAGCCTTTCGACCTATATCTATTGCAATGACAAATCAAAAGATAAATAATGATCCAAGTAAAACAATATCGAATTCATAAGCATTCATACTTCAAATGTTATGCAGTATTGTCCACGTTTACAAACACAATCAGATCATGACCAAACCATAACAACTTAAACAATACATAAAATAAACTCTGCCGCTTATCATTATTATTTGTAAAGAAATGTACAAATCCCGTTTATGTGGAGTAATTGACTAGAATTTCCAAAACGAACATTCCAACACAAAACATCTCTATCCAACAACAAGTATACTTTTGATCAACCAACAACCTATGCTACTGAATCAACCCGAGGATATATCACGTCTCTTCAGGGAATCCGCAACGTGTCACCAAATGGAGTGTTTGGGAACGAGGTTTATGGTGGTGACTCGAAAGGATTTGGTGTGAATCCTTCGAGTGATGAGTTTAGGTTATGTAATAGTGATGAATGGAGGTCTATAAATGGTGGTGGACCTCTGTAAATTCGTGGCTATAGAGGTAGTGGTGATATGGTGGATCAAAAGGGGTGTTTGGATCATTGGACCCTAAGGTCCTCATCAATTCCTCCTTCTCTCCAATTGATTTAGAGAGTGTGTGTGTAATATGTTTGAAGATATGAAATTCCCTAAAGGGTTTGCTTGCCCTCAAGCAAAATAAGGAAAATAATAAGCTTTACAAAACAAACATAGAATTATGAAAAGTATTTTTGAATTTTTAATATGTGAAAACATTAGATGTTGACAATTACCCATGTTCCTTTTCAATGCTATTAATAACATGGGGACTAAGATCTCACGAATAAGGAAAAGTATAATTCACTCAAACACTCATATGTGATGTAATAGAGGGTAAAAGGAAAATCATACTCAATTGCTAACTTGAACCAATTTCCATACAATAGGCTATGTACAAGAAACAAAACTGCACCCGACACAAGGAGTAAGACCCAGTGTTATTATCAAAAGAGAACTTTTATTCGGTTTGTAACGTCTAAGGCTAAGGTTAATAAGGGTGTGGATATGGCATGGGAAATATATTACGTAATGGTTTCTATATTAGACATTGTCGACCAAGTCCAAGAAACACATATTGTAGTTATGAGAATCCACAAACCCGCCGAGGTATCGAACCTGATCTTCAATATATCATGCACTAATTTTCATACCAATTATGTCGCAAATGCCAACAACAATCCAACTCTTATTCATCACTTTTCTTTTTCTCTCTTTTTTTAGATTTCTTTTTTGATTTTTTTTCTTTTTTTTATTCCACTTTTTTTTTCAATCCACCCTTCACATTCCAACAACTAACAATTCCCCCACACTTAATATAAGTGTACGCCACAAAAAAATACGAAACACGAAGCGTGCACTCTTCATATTCGTCAAAATGGCTCTAACACTTTATGAACCAGTAAACGCGGATAGCAAATATAAGCAAAATAAACCAAACCAATCATAACAGAGTACACTAGCAAACAAACCATAGGGACTTTTGAATAGGGGTAAGGCTGGCTCTAATAAGGTTATATTTTTGTATTTTTCATTTATTTTAGTGCATGAAAAAAAATGAATAGAATGGCTCAGCGGTTTAAACTATGGATATCTAGCACTAAAGATGAGTGCTAACATAAGGGTTTTATTTGGGTGGTTAGCTAATCAATGTAATTAGCTAGAAAGAATAAATAATTAAATGGAATGGCTAATTGGGTTAAATCATAAGTTGTCTCTTTATCACATTACCTATATCACGCGAACGTGATCTAACTGCGGTCTCATAATGATTTCAATCATAAGTTCTAGAATCAATAAATCACCGGCACACTCATACAATTTTTAATACTGATACATTTGCTCCAGGAAAAGGGCGACACAAAACTACATATCTCACAGCCGTAACGACGGATGAGACACTTGCAGTTGCATTCAAACCTTAACTTGAGAAAGCTAAAGGCAAAAATTATCTTCATAAGATTTAAAGGCAAATCTCACATTTTTACTGGAATGGGTATAAATGCGCAAGTTAATGGAATTGGTTCCTGAGTCGACCTGCCTTTATTCAATCGGGACTCATTACTCTGATTTAAAACTTTATTTATTATTTTTATTTTTTTTATTATTTGTTTCATTGTATTATTAACCTAAGTGACAAAAGAAATTTAAAAACAAGATGAGATTTTTAGATTACCGAGGGCGAACACAAGTTTATACTTTTAACAATGAGTCTGATTTTCCGATTTGTTTTCCCCCACACTTAAGTTGAGCATTATGCGTAATCAGAAAATAACTTAAAGGTAGGATAAATGGGTAAAATAAATATAAGAGAAACGAAACTCCCTGGGGCTCATAAGTACTTTATTGAATTCTGGAAGATATGGCGCGAAACAGAACGCCAAACATGTGTATTCTACCACATGTAATATATTGATCCAAATATATCACATCCCAAGTGATAAGATGCCTACCACCAATCCAAGCTCCACCTGTTTTATTTAATCTGCAAAATAAACACAACTATAAAAACCGTAAAATACAAAAGCGCACTTTCGTAGGCAACACGGTTGCATTTAGCGTATGCAATAAGTCTTTAAACCCCTCGGTGGCCCGAGTGGACGAGTTATAGTCTCATGAGGGTTTTCAGGGAACACACCCACAAAGTTCAAAATCATATATATTTTTAGATTTTTTTTTTGCATTAAAATTTTTATTTATATACATTTTAGTAAAACAAGCATACACAAAACATTACGAAATGAAAAATAACATAGAAAGGAAAACATAATTACTAATATGCAAACACTCAAAACACATATATAAATAATAATAAAAAAATAATGGCGAAAAAGAAATTGTATTTCTTTTTTTTTGTTTTTTTTTTGTTTTAATACAAACACATATATCAAACACATAAATATTATTTAAGGTTTAAAAAATAATTTACAAAAATTTCTATTATTATTAATTTTTTAGTTTTTTTATATTTTCTTAATTTTTATTTATAAATTTTTTTTCCAGAACAAAAGTGTGTCACACTAGAAAGAAAGTGCGACGTACTTTTAACCTAATTTTTTATAATTTTTCAAATATTCAAAAATACTGGCGCGGTAAAAATTTAAAAAGTGTGCCGCAAACAAACACATGTGCGACGGATTTTTTATGACAGAAAACATGTTTTTTTATATTTTTTCTCTTTCATACTTTATTATTTTACATAACACATATATAAACACACAACACAGGCATAGACAAAAACAAAAACATTAAGTACTAAAGAAAGAAACTAAGAAAAACTTATTTTTATTTTTATTTTTAATTATGGCAATACTTATAATTACGCAAGCAATCAAACATGCAAACATAAAATAAAACACATAACTCATAACACATAAACAGTCATACAAACACACAGATAAGAACAAAAAATAAAACTTCTTTTTAGATTTGTATTGATTTTGACATTTTATTAAATAATGCGAACAAACACACATAAACAAGCAAACTAAGATGCATAAATAAATAAAAACATTTAACAAGTATTCACATAACATAAAACGAAAATGCATATGATTTATTTTTATACAAAACTGACTCTTTTTGTTATTGCAGGTGCAAAGTGCGGCGCACAAAATTAATTGTGCGGCGTACTTACTACAAATTTTCAAAATTTTAACTTTTTTTATTTTTTTCATAGATACAATATAAATTAAACACATGACTTATTATATTAACAAAGATATGTCATAAAACAAGATAAACATGAAGAAAGCAAAATAACTCAGAAATAAAAATCTTTTTGGATTTTTTCATTAGTAATGACAAACTAATTATTCACACATTTACAAGGCGTATAATCAAATAAAATAAAATTTCAAATGATCATATACCTGAGACTAGAAATTTGGGGGTTTTGATTGAGTTTCGGTTTTGGTTTTAAATCAGATTCAGCAGGTGAAAATCCTGCAGAAAGTGCGGCGTACTTGGGTAAAGTGCGGCGTACTTTTTGGGTTTTCAGGAAAACCGGCGCACAAATTTTATGTGCGGCGTACTTCTTAAAAAAAGTGATTTTTGGGTTTCGTTTGCCAGAAAACGGTACGGCGAGTTTAACAATGTTGATTTGTAAAACAGTACGGCGATTTTGGTGTGAAACCAGCGCACTTCGGGTATAAACCTGCAAAATAAGAAACGCAGTAGCGTAGTTGTTATTTAGTTTAAATAGCTAAAACCAAACCTTCCTCTAATTATATGATTTTACTGCTTTCCATAAAATACAAAAAAAAAATCTTCCCTTAATCCTTAGAATTCTGTTAGACCATAATCAAGCCTTCCTAACCTATTCCTCAAGTGAATGATAAATGTTGATCCCTTTGGAACAGATCTTACTTAGCTTGTTAAAGCCTAGTTGTATTGGATAGATCCAAGACAACTATAGTAGAAACTATGATTGAGAATATCACAAACTATGCGGAATCTAGTTTGTAATACTAAGAAGAACAATGAAACAGTAAAACAAGATCTTGTTATACTTTCAATATATTGAACACAATCAAAGTTACAAAATAACCTTGAAACTATGAATACTAACTATGAGAAATGACTTCTAGATCTCTCTCTCTAACTATGCCTTAGGGTTTATTTTATACACCAAGAAACCCTAATGGGCTTACAAAACTCGTCTACTGATAATGCATATTTATTCCTAATGTATCTCATGCATATCACATAAGCAGTACTAATCTATGTATACTAACAGTACTAACTTGGGTTGTTCAACTTAGGTTGTTCTTGAGTTGTTCGACTCAGGCTGTTCGACTTGGGTTGTTCGACTCAGGTTGTTCGACTAGAGTTGTTCGACTCAGGTTGTTCGACTTGGGTTGTTCGACTCAGGTTGTTCGACTTCAACAGTGACGAAACTCAAAATCTCAGAAACACAAAAAGACACCTTTTGATCGGTTTTTTGCAAAAAATCTTGTACAACTAGTATTACCAACCCTATAGGGACAAGAAAAATGAAAACTTTAAGGTTTTTAAGCCAAAAAATTTAAAATCAAGATTTTGTTCTTTGTAAAGGTTTTTGAACACAAAAGTGGCAAAAAAAGTTATTTTTCTAGATTCAAAGCTTGTACACCTATATCTTAAAGATACTAGATCAAATTTACCAAGGTAAATGATCTTTTAGTGTCCACAATAGCTTCGAAAAAAAATAAAGAGAAATGATGAATCTTAAAAGAAACCCACGAACCAAAAAAAACTTAAACACAAAAACTAAACACACCACTCCATGGCTCTTGATACCAATTGTAGACTAATCTAATAACATACTAGATGTGAGGGTAGAGAAAGAGTGGTTTGAATGAACACTTAGAGAGAGAAAGAACACAAAAGAGAGAACTTTGTTAATGTGTGAAAAATAAACAACCAACCACCTCTCCAAGGCATGGCGAGGTATTTATATACTTACAATGGATGGTGGGCTTTGGCTTGCATAGGTTTATCCATTGGCCTTTAGCTAACTAACTATGTAAGTTTCCAAAAATTACTTAACGAGCTAACGACAGTTCTCTATGGAAGCAACCGACACTTTCCTAGGAATTTCGTATTCCTAACAAATGGTTTATAAAATTATTTGGCTTCATTGTCACTAGCAACAGGAACTTTGACCTTGTTTACAATTATGTGTTTTGGTCTAGGACCCAAAATAGATTTTTGAAAAGACACACTTTTCTTAGATCCAGGCGTTGCTGGTGACGATCCCATTTTTGCTTTGGGGACCACCTGAGCACTTTGAGGGCCACCCTTTTTTAGGGCGCCCTCATTTGAGGTACTTTTTCTGAGCTTTCACAAATTTATTTTTCTTAGGTTACACTAGATGATGCTTCAACATGAATTCAACCCTATTCCTATTTATAACACGGAGGGTTTTTGTTTACTTACCTTTTCGTTTAAAACAATGTGTAGCTTTTCAAATCTATTTGAATTAGTGAATTCTTCTTTGAGTTTCTTCATTCTCAATTTTAAGTGTATGACATTTTATACAATCGAGATCAACTCCCTTGTTTTTCTCGAGTGTAGATAATTTAGCTTTTAATTCTCTAAGCTCGTTTTCTAGACTATTTCTAGTGGCTTTTAATCTTTTGTTTTTAGTAATTATCTTTAAACTCATTTTGCATAGTTTGTCATACTCATTATCTAAAGTAAATCAATCATTATGCGTTTTCATCACTAAAGTAAGAGGATTCAGAAATACCTCATTTGTGCTTTGTGATACAGACATGTTCGTCTTGGATCTTTTTCATCATCTTCTTTACTGTTATCGCTCCAAGAACTCCAACGATTGCTTCTTTGTTCTTGTCTCTCAGTGGCTTTGGACATTCTCATTTAACGATGATTTGGATCTCCGCATTAAAGCACTTCCTTTACTTTTCTGTTTTTTGTGTTCGGCTTCTTTGAAAGGTCTTTTTGTCGTTCCAAGGTTGTCTCACGAATCTACCTTTTCTTTTGAAGAACTTCTTGAAGTCTCTTACCGTCGTAGCGTACTCTTCATCTTCACTTCCGAAAGTCGAACACTCTTCATCACTATATTCCCTTTTTTATAGCCTATTAAAGCTAGAGATCTCCTTTCTCCCTTTTGCTTTGACTCATTTTGGATCTTTCTTGATGATCATCTTTAATAGAATTTTAGGTTTTCCATTGAGCTCATACGAGTAGTAATGCCAAGTCTTTCGATTCCTCAATCGACGTGACCTTTCGCTTCCATTTAGGATGTAGAGCCCTAAGAAACTTCCTTACGTAGTTCTTACTAGAATAACCTTCATCAAGAGCTTTAAGACTAGTGATAATAGTATTAAATCTAGCAAAAGCACTATCTATAGATTCGTCTTCAGAAATGACGAATATTATATTGTTGGACCAAAAAGTTCGATTTTATTATTTAAAAACTTAAATAGGTCTTTTAGAAAATGAAATTCTTGAGTTAAATGAGAAAATTAAGAGACTTGAGAGAAACAAAGCTATTGACATCGGATGTGAGTCATGTCAAGAACTTCGTTTAGAAAACGATAAACTTAAATATCTCAAGCTAAGTTCATTAAATTTGGTCAAAGTGCTAATTCACAAAAAGAAATGTTAAATGCTTAAAGGCCACCTAGTAGTAAAGGAGGTCTAGGATTTTAATAAAAATGAAGCATCAACAAGCGGAACAAAACAAGTAATATTTGTCAAGTACGCCAATGCTTTGGCAGGGGACGGATCCTTCACTAAAGAAGAGGGATCCTTCGATGAAGGATCCATGGATCCGCCAACTAGCCAAATTGAGACAAAACATGTTTTTAAGCCACCAACTTTGATGAGGTGTCATTTTATACACTTTTTCGGGGTCCTTTAACCCCCAAAATCATGTGTTTATGCCCAAAATAGGTACTTAATCGTTCTTTTTAAGGTATTTCTCATTTGGAAGACATTTGGATGAATTACACGTGACTTAGGCTCATTTGGAGAAGAAACGGACAAGACTACGGACCAACACCAAGACTCTTAAAGATTTGTGCTCACAGAGCCTGAAGACGGCGTGATAAGCTATACTAGACGCCGTCACAACTCATCAAGTGACGGCGTCACACATTTCAAGACGGCGTCAGCTCGCACCGACTCGAACGCAAATCTAGAAGATTCATTTTACGACGGCGTCACTGTCACACCCCGCCAAGGCGGAAACACGAGGCGTAACATCATGGATATCATCACAACACAATGGTGTCAACAATAGAGAATCACTAAATGCATAACTAGAAATAAAAGACACGATGTGTCATGACAATACCAAAAACAAAAGAACGACATCTTGTATTAATGAAAAAGAAGTCTCATCAATACAAAGACAATGTCTCACAAACCTATTAAAACATTCAAGAATTCATGCAAACAAAACACGAAACGAAATCAAATGAAAACTTCCAATGCAGCCTAACGGTCTCTCTAGCCATTTTTATTAACTTCAGTATCTTCATAACGCTCACCTGAAAATGATGTTTAAACGTCAACACAATGGTTGGTGAGAGTCATAGGTTTTACGACACCAATACAAGATTTAAATAAATTACTGTGATTATAAAAACAAAACAAAGCATGGCAGGACAATTAAGCTGGCTATTATACACGCTAACATGCATTCAACAACAATCACATTGGGATGGAACGTGTCCCCCGATCCAAACCACAAAACAATGAGGTAGGCGTACATCGCCGCTCCACTAATGGTCATGGAGAGGAATGATATTCCAAATTCCAGACTATTGGTACCGAATCCACACAATATCACAAGGAGTTGATCACCTCCAAGGATCTTACCTACAAAGTAGGCGAAACCAATAACGGGTAGGAACGTTACCCACGATCCAAATCACATAACACTGGGTAGGAACGTTACCCACGATCCAAATCAAATAACACTTAGCACATAATATATAATAGCTACATAAAAGTCCATGCGTCAATCAGACCACATAATCACAGCAATTAAAACATTTCAAAACATATTTTGCATCATTTCCATCCTAAGAAAACATAGTAAAAATGAGACTATGAAACTCACCTGATTACTTTGCAGCTTCCACAAACACTAGCACAAATCTAAACAACAAAACAACACGTGTTACACGCTACTAAGCCAAAAGCTTATGCACATGTAACAATCATATGATGGATGTCTAAGGTGTTTTATTACCCTCATGGGTCACCCCGACACCATGCCCCTCATTAACCAATTCGTTTACACACTTTTTCAAAGTTCTACAATTTACCCGAAAATGCAAAATTTTGACCTCACTTTACCATTTTCTAAACCATACCTACTGAGCTTTATAAATTTTACCAAAAATCACAGGTTCAATATCATGAGTTTACTATCTTCACGATTTTTCCACTAATTTATTTCTCCTCTTAAGTGCCCCAAATAAAATCAACCTTTTAACTACTCAGTTTCGGATCTGATCGCACACTAAAACGTTTGAACCAAAAACCCATATTTAGACTCCAAATCAGAAGCTCTCCTTTGGGGGATTTTTAATAGACATATATAACTAAACTCCTGTATATTGGCTAATCCTAATTCAAATTTTAAGTGGGGGTTTTACACCTCATAATCTGACCTAAATCTGACCCGTATTTACTGCTTTGACAACCTTTCTTGCAACCAACGTTTGAATGACTTCCCGACCTTAAAAACCCTCTGAGGGCTGGATGTTATGGGAACCTGACTCTATGAGCTATGTCTAGACAACGGAAACTTGACAAAACCTGATTACATCATTTGAGATATCAGCCAAACAATCCACAGCCTTAATTTCTGCCCAATCCAAATCAAATTTAACGCAAATTAGTCTAACCAATTTCACACATAAGCTTTATTAAACCCTAATCTATTGAAATATGATTAAAACATCATTATTTACTGATATTACAAAACACCTTATTCATCATAATACAATGAATTAATGATTAATAACTAACAAGGATTAATTAAAACTACCTGAGCTTGATTTCTTCACAAAAGAATCAAAACCCTACTTTTTTTTCTCCTCTTTTCTCTTTGTATCGAACGGTTATACCAAGGGGTAAGGTTTTATGGGATTTATTTTTGTATTTATAGGCACCAACTAATTATAGCTATAGTCAATTAGAGTTTGTTTTCATTTTTAAAAAAAAAAAGTTTTCTTCTAAAATTCGTTTTTTTACTAAGTCTGTATAAAAAAAATATTTATTTATTTTATTTATTAATTAACTTAAGTATTGCTTTACTTATGTTTTTATTCAAAACCTAATCTTATTTGAGTTATACTTTTTGGAATAAGCACTTTACTAAACTTTAAAATAATTAATTTTTCTTTTTTATTAATCTTAACTTTCAAAAATAGGAATTTCATTTCTTTCATATCCTAACTACTAAAACCTAATCTTATCTTAAATCACTAACACAAAATTACATATACGTATAATTACTTACATAATTAACGCGAAACCGCTTCAATTACCGAAATCATTTCCTTGTCACCAAAGGTGAACGAAATGAATTCCACAATAATCCAACACAATCCATCCCAATGAGCGGATCTCGCCTCAATGGATTGATTATCCAATCTCACATATCCCACACAAACACATATAAACATGTATAAACATGTATAAACACATATAACACATAATCCATACATTGCAACAGATAGATAAGTCAACACTAATAGTTTGACTAACATGCTCAAGTCATGGTTGTCACAGTATCCCCACCTTAAGAAAATCTCGTCCCGGAGATTTAACTACTCGAGGCATTAGCACTATCGACAAACAACTAAGGACACTTAGACCTAATTTGATCCTTGCGTTCCCAAGTAAGCTCAAGACCACGCTTCGAATCCCAATGAACTTTCACTAATGCTATCATACTACGCTTTTACTCATGACCTCTCGGTCCACAAACGATCAACGGTTCCTTGACAAAAACAAAGAGTTTAGCAACCTTAATCTCGACTAACTTCCACAATCCGAATCCATCTGCTATGCCTTTTGCTTACCCCACAAGGGTGCAATTAGCAACACGACAACCCCAAACAAAAAGAAGCATCCCACTCTTTGAAGCCTCACTCGTTCATTGAGAAAAACTCATCCGAAACCCTCTTAAGGTGTTTGTAAACAACGTGTTTTATATCTTAATACCCCGCAATCATCAACAAGACTGTATTGAAATTAATATATAAGTTGTTACAAAGCTCAACTTATCTAAAGATCCACGCAAGTTTTGCTTTACTCAAGTAACTCCTTCAGCACCATCCCATCTAAGTTCTGTATACTCAAATCATAAGACAGAAATTCTCAACCGAATATATAGGCAAATCCATCCAAGAATCTCAAATGGTCCTACATATACTCGGTTCTAATTGTCTTTCTTTCACATACAGTTTACTACACTCTCCATGGTGAGGACCTTCAACACACTCCATAACCTACCTGCATTAATTCAAAAAGTTTCCCACTACTATAAGTTTACTCTTTCACGACAAGTTGGCTGCCTCATAGCCTTTCTGTATAACCACTATCTTGTTGGTTGTTTTTCTTGTAAAATTTGATCATTCAAATCACTCTCTCCAGTTATGGCCATTAATCGGTTACTACATTCCTTCCTATCCCATGCTTCAATTCCGGAAGCACATCCATACTGATTGATTTTTTTTTTTTAAATCCCTACCTTAGGGAAAAAACTCATCTTTACAAAAAGTGGGTATTCCAAATTACCTCTAAATCTCAATACATTGTCTTACATCATCGCTAGGAATGGGGTGACTTAGCCAGTCCATTGACTACTCCCTAAATCGGCGTCGTTAGCACTATTAACACTTGATAATTGACATCAATATCCTTTTTATCCATTCCCACTTCTACTGGGTAACTAAGGTTGTAGCAACATTCCTGAAGGACCATTGATACTCAACTTCCATTCCCAAATACGCTAAAATACTTACTACCGCAACTAGCTTATCCTTCTTATACTAAGCCATGATTAGTTTACCTAAAACACACAACATCGTATCCGCTCCAGGATGGATATAATACTTTGTCGTCTACGCCTCTTCAATAGCCAGGTCCTAATAATCTCTCCTAATGGAGGTCCAAACCTTGTCTAACCAATATGAACCACTCTCCATCTCTTTTCACACTCGTTGGTCCAAGCCACGCAATATCTTATGTTGACGCGTTCTTTGCTTTGGACATCTTATCTTATGCCACCAACATCCTTTTCTCAAACCTAGATCGGGTTCGTTCGTTCATCTATCTCAAAACTTCAGTTTGGTGGCTTTCACTCCTTCTTCCTCCTCCCGGACCACTTTACATTTGCCTTTCCTAGATGGTACTTGGCCTCGAAACCGTACTCACTAAATAACATCCATCATCACTTTGCCTATGTTTAATCCTTCGATTAAAAGTGTGTTGGAGATATTCATGTATCCGTCATAGATTATTCCCATGTCTCGTTCAATTATGCCTCTAGCATTATAAGAAAAACCTACCATACGTTGATTCATGCAATCCATCATAAGGACCATTCAGTTGTCGCGGTCGTACAAGAAAATTACCTTCTCCCTTTTTCAAGCATGTTTCACAAAATCCTTGCTTCGCGCGTCATAATATACTAACAAAATGTTCTGTCCTTTCGGGCTAATGCCAAGAATAGATCGGTTTCTCACCCACCTGATTCCATCAATCTTAGATAACTTATCTTTGCTCCACTTCCACGTGGTTGGAAATACTTCACGTACATCTATTTCTTCTTCTATGACTATTACGATCATCTTCACGTTGCAGACTCGTCTCTCTCTTTAGACTTTAGGTCGGTTTTAAAATTCATATGTCCTATATACGTTTAACTAGCTTTGTCTATTTTACGACCATGCTACACCCTGGTTCATTAACTCTTTGAAAAACGCTGGGGCATTGGTTAACCCATAAAGGTTATAGCCGTAAACTTCAACGTGTCCATTACGACATCCTAAAAAAAACAGTCTTGGACTACGTCATCCCCCATGCACCTCCATGGTGAAATCACATACGAATTTTATATCTCCTCTTCTTGAGATAATCTATGCAATTCAAATACCCATTCTTCCTACCAAGAATACATGATGCTTCCAACAATAAGTTACCTTTCGAAAACCAACCCTCACCTTGAACTCTTTTCGTAATCATTCAAACCTCTTTGCTTTCTAAAGACGTCAATACGTACATGAGACACTGTAAATCGGCATTCGCTCCTCTGTATAAGTTCCATTGATAATCCCATTCTACGACGAGGGTAAAAGCTACTATTTCCTTAGGATAACTTTTAGTGGGGGCTCACATACTACAAAGATATCACATAATCTCAACTCATCTTCCTTGGTACTCTTACGAGACCTCATATCATCTTTAGTTCGTTTTCTCCATGAACCTTAAGCACTCTCTAAATTACCAAGGCATTTTAACTACCTTCTCATGGCATACCATTCTCAGCCTTATGTCTCAACCAACCATTTCTATCCTACGACTTACTTCAACACTCTCACAACTAAGAGGTATTAAATCAAAAGTTAAAAACGAGAAAGATCTCTCTAATTCTAAACTTGGGATAGCGAATAATTCCATTCGCTTCGCTACCATCAATCGCACAACTAGGAAGATACGTCCTAACACCAAACTCTGCACCACACATAAGGAAAATTTCAAAAACTTCGCATGCACTATTGGTTTGGACCCAAAAATCACACGATTCCAAAAAGGAAATAAAATCAAATCCCGAATGTAGAACGTCAACAGAAGAACGAACTCCGACCTAACAAAGCATCAACGATTGCTAGTAACACCCCTATTGAATAATACCACGATACCAAAACCCATTGATTAAAAGATTAAGGTACACTTTGTCACCAAAACCGTTTTTACCCAAGGAAACATTCCTTTCATAACCTTTTACTTACCAATCATTTTAAAACAAAAGAATCATCTTAGTTATTAATGCAAATAATTTTAAAGTGTAAAAAATAGATTTAAATATAATTTTTTATTAAACTTATTTTAATTATGGTTTTCATTAAAGAAATCAAAATGATGGATTTTTGAAAAAAAAAAAAATGTCGTCGCATTTATTTATATATTTTATTTAAATAATAAGTTTTTAACACTCTAAACAATATGGTTTCAACTACACCAAAACTTACTTTACAAATAGAATTTTTGACTCACAACCAAAAACAAAAACATCAGGATAGCAAAATAGACTCCCTCAAATACCTTAACAATTCCAATACCAGATTTATTTATATTTACTGAAAGACGAACCGAAAAGAACTCTTACAAAACCAAAACAACATAAGGACTAATCCATACCAACTGGTCTTAGAAACAAACCAAAAAGTATTGTCACCTTTAGACAAAGAAAACAATCAAAACGCAACAAACGAAGAACATAGAACCACCCGTTCTTTGATAAACCACACTTGAACTACCAACACCGAGGTTGGATATCTCATACGAACAACGAGCTAACGAAACTCCAACTTAAGATTGCGACGACAATACCAACAGGTATCCGATGTTTACGCAAACGATAGATGAAGGGAACCTTTACCATTATGCAACCCAACCTAATTAAGCGCTGATCGGTTAAGAGAGGAATTCTCTTTACCACACAACCATCCCAAAGGATCTCACATCACATATACAACTACATCTATACAAAACTATTCCAATCTTACATCCTTACATTGAATACATACAAGCAATAATGATCAATGCAAATTTAAGTCACAAGTCCTCGTGTGTGGTGCACTTTATAATTATGTTCTGACCATAATTATAATTGCACTTATTCACACGTGTACTTACTTCAAAGACACAATCTCAATGATAACACACATCTTCCACATAGCATTTAATAATAACCCCAAATTAATCTAACATGATATCCGTTCTAACTGAACCATAAATCCCAATCGACCAGAGAAACAAAAGGCACAAAAATTTTTTCGTGACCCAAAATATAAAAGCAATCCTCGATTTTTATAGAACGCATCGAGGTAGAAAACAAAAATAAAACTTATGTTGGGCCTCGCTTGGGTTTGACTTTTCTCTCTCAAAAGTCACCCAACTTCGCGGGTCCAGTGAGGTAAACAATCTCCCAATGATATCTCCTAAGGGTATGGAAAGACATGACTAAAACAATAACAAAAGGGTATATCCTATTAGATCCCTATAATGAAAAAGTATATATTTCATATTATATAGTAGTAATTCAAAATAGAAAAAAATTCAAAGCTTTTAGGTAGCGGAAACATACGGTATATACGTACACAAACACTTATGCCCTAAATCACTATATAGGGACCCTTAACTATAGTCTAGGCTCAAACCACATATTAGTTCCTCTATAACCATAAGGCTCTGTTATCCTATCTGTCACACCCGCCAAGGCGGGAAACGCAAGGGCCGGGTAAACAAGGATATGGATATTCATACAAACACTTGGGTGTTATATAGAGAATACTAAAATGAAAACTAAAGTAAAGCAAAGACACAAAGTGTCATAACAATACCCAAAACCTAATGGTGTCTTTATTAATGAGAAAGAGGTCTCGTTAATAAATGACATGCAAAAACATAATCCAAACAATTCATGCAAACACATTTATATCAAACATAAAGCATAAATAAACTCAATGCATCCTAAACGGTCTCTTCTAGTTACTTCGCTCTATACTTTGCCCACATTAAGCTCACCTGAAAATGTTACTCTAAAAATGTCAAATTAAAGTTGAGCGAGATATCATAGGTTTCGGACATACAATAATATCCAAAAAACTTTCAATTGATTCAGGCAATTACCAACAATAATTCTATGACAACAAATATACAAACAATGGGACGGGAATCGTTGCCACGATCCACATTCATTTCAACTACATATGTGCGCTAAATGGCCTCATATTTGCTCATGTAGGTCTTACCACCGTCACACCTCGTTTTGCATATTGGGATCCACAATACCTAACATATCTATATCGAACTACAACTGGACAGAAACATGCCCACGGAGCCAATAAACATAACTTTCAGCAAGCTTAAAACATTTTAACCGATAAGAAGCATTCATTCTCACCACAAAATACATGAAGAAAAGGGGGCTATGTTTTGCTTATCTTTCCATAAAAGATTCCAACAAAAAGCTTCACAACAACTAACTCAAAATTCTAAACAAACAAAATAACTCAGTTACTAGCGAATAAGCCAAAAAGCTTAAGCACATGTTACAATTCATATGATGATGTCTTAGGTGTTTAGTTACCCTCATGGGTACCCCGACCACCATGCCCGACATTTAACCAATTCGTTTACACACTTATTTCAAAGTTCTTTCAATTTACCGGATAACGCAGATATTTGACCTCACTTTATTATTTATAAACACAAAACTAACTGAGCTTGATAAACTTACAAAAATCACTGGTTAAATTACCATGAGTCTATAAATCCACGATTTTTTCCACTAATTTATTTACCTTTCTTAAGGAGCCTCAAATAAAATCAAAATTTTAACTACTTAGTTTCGGATCTGATCACACACTTAATAGTTTTGACCTATAATCCTTATTAGACTCTAAATCAGAGCTCTCCTTTGGGGATTTATAATAGTACACATAGAATTAAAACTCCTATAAGAAGGGCTATAAATTAATGCGAATTTTAAGTGGGGTTTTTACACTCGTAATCTGACTAAATCTGATCGTATTTATATTTTGACAACTTTTCTTACAACATACGTTTGACTGGGACTTCCCGACCTCAAAACCTTCGAGGTCATATGTTTGGAAACTTGTCTATCTGAGATACATCATAGACCACCAGAACGGACAAATGCTATTAAATTCATTGAGTATCAGGCAATAACACAGCACCTAAATTCTGCCCCAATCTAAATCGAAATTCTATCGCGAATTAAGTTCTAACCAATTACACGCATAAGCTTCTAATTAACCCTAATCATTGCAATATGATTAAAAACATTCATTGATTTATTGATTTTTATTTAAACCCTATTCCTCATTAATAATTATTACATGAATTAATGATTATATAAATCAAGGGATTAATAAAACTTACCTTGGAGCTTGAGTATTCACAAAAGTAAATAACCCTAATTTTTCTCCTCTTTTCTCTTTGTGTGGACCGGTTTTTTTATACCAAGGGTGAGGGTTTTAGTATAGGGGGAATTTTTTTTTGTTTATAGGCCCCCAACTATTATAGATAAAGTCTAATTAGAGTTTGTTTCCTTTTAAAATTCTTTTCCTTCTAAAATTTATTTTTTTACTATTCAAGTATAAAAAAAATTATTTATTTATTAATTACTTAATTATTTGCTTTACTTTAAGTTTTTATAAAAACCTAAGCTTATTTGAGTATACCTTTTTACGTAAACGCACTTTACTAAACCTTTAAAAATAATTAACTTTTCATTTTTATTAATCCTAACTTTTCAAAAATAGGAATTTCATTTCTCTCATATCCTAACTACTAAAACCTAATCTTATCTTAAATCACTAACACAAAATTACATATACGTATAATTACTTACATAATTAACGCGAAACCGCTTCAATCACCGAAATCATTTCCTTATCACCAAAGGTGAACGAAATGAATTCTATAAAATCCAACACAAATCCAATCCCAATGAGTCGATCACGCTCAATGGATTGATTATCCAATCTTACATATCCCACACAAACATATATAAACACGTATAAACACATATAACACATAACCCATACATTGCAACAGTAATCACAAGTCACAGTAAATGAGTTTGATCTAACATGCTCAAGGTCATGGTTGTCACAAATGAGCTTCCTTATTCCTTTTGGTTGACCAAAACTAGAGAATTTTAAAACAATAACCTTGTGGTTTCCCTGTGTTGGGTATAGTTTCACAAAGGTGTCTTTTTCAGCCCATTCGTCAATGTGTAAACTGCTGAGGTAGTGTTGTTTTGTTCTTCTTCTTGATAGCAAACACTCTAGTTTGAACCCCCAACTCGTCAGATACCAATCGAGCATTTACTCCATCTTTTGTCTTTCCCGGAACATGTAGTAAAGTTCCGACTAGACTCTCAGCAACATTCTTTTCTACATGCATAAAATCAATACAATGTGGAACAGAATTATGCCTCCAATACCTAAGTTTTTTATACCAAATGTTGAATTTCTTCTAATACGCACTATTTTGTCCGTTTACTTTGCTTGAACTACCCTTTTCTTCTGTTGTGTTTCTTTTCTACTTTTGAATATTCCCACCTCTGCCTCTCATATCTTCTTGGTTTTCTGATGCCTTATTGTTTGTTCGTTTTCCTTTTCCCTATTATTTTAATTTGTTGTACCTCGTTGTATAGTGGTTTCCCTTGGTCATTGGAAATGGGTGCTGGGAGAAATTCTTGTTCGTCCTTAATGCTTCTTTTGCTTTTGGAAAAGGATGGTTATATGGTAGATTCGTCTTTGTGGACAATCATATAAACTTTGCTTGGATTTTTTTTTTTAATTTTTTTTCTTTTTAAAAAAAAAAAAATTTAGATAAAAAAAAAAATTTTTTTTTAAAAAAAAAAAAAAAAAAAAAAAAAAAAAAAAAAAAAAAATAAAAATAAAAAAAAAAAAAAAAAAAAAAAAAAAAAAAAAAAAAAAAAAAAAAATGGCAGAAGAAAAGTCTAAACACAGTTTGTAATCTTTCCCACATACTACACACCTTTATATCCACTGATCGGGCGCCACTTATGTACATAAGTGCAATAGGTTAATCATTATTGTCTAACCACAACGGTACGTAGATTAAGTTATCTGTTTGTGGAGGAAAACATCATATGTATCATCCTTTGTCTCGAATAAGGTATGTAGATCATTCAACCAACGGTACTAAAAAACATCGAGATCATTTCCCGGGCGGGTATCCCGATATTAATACCGAAAGCATGATAAACTTTCTTTTCATACACAACCATGGAGGAAGGTTGTATATGACAGTTAAAACTGGCCATACACTGTGATGCCTATTTCCTGTGTTGACGTCAACCCCATCAGCTGATATTCCTAGCCGTAGATTTCTTGGATCTTCAGCAATTTTGGGGAATTTTTCATCTATGGTACGCCATGCCTGTGAATCTGCGGGGTGACGTAACACACCATCTGTTATCCTCCGTGTCGCGTGCCATCTTAAATCTTCTGAAATACTTTGTATCTTAAATAGTCGTTGCAGTCTTGGTATAATTGGAAAGTACCACATTACCTTTGCTGGAATGTTTTTGTACACTTTATGTGTCTTATTATCCACCTTCCATCTTGATATCCCACAAGTTCGACACGCAGTCAGATCCTTGTCATCCTTCCAGTAAAGAAGGCAGTTGTTGATACATACATGTATCTTTTTGTATCCTGATCCCATCAATTTCATAACTTTTTTGGCTTGATAAGTTTTTTCCACCATTTCGTTACCAGCAGGTAGCATCTTTTTTATCAATCCTAGTAATTCAGTAAAGAACTTATCAGAAGCTCCGTACTTACCCTTCAAGTTGAGTAGTTTAACTACTACGAACAACTTTGTGAAGTCAGGACATCCTTCGTAAAGAGGCTTCTCTGCGTCTAATAATAGTTCTTGAAACTTGACAAGGTCATCCTCATCAAAATTATCTTTTGTAGCATTAACCATTTCTACTGTTGCTGGGCCATCTGTTGGAATATCTGAAGCAAAATCCGTGTCGTCAACAAACTCTGTTGTAGCATTAACAGGTTTTGGGGCACTTATTGATGGCTCATCCTTTTCTCCATGTCTAGTCCAGTTTGTGTAGCTTAGATCAATCCTATTTCTGAATAAATGGAACTGCACTTCCTCCACTTTATGCTCTATGTGGTTTAAACATTTGGTACACGGACATGGCATTAAAAGATGTTTATTAACTCGTAGGTCGATGTTCCCCATCTTCTGTAAGTTGTGTACTGCATAATCAATAAACGCTGCTACTCCATCAACATAAGATTTGTTGGTCCTATTAGTTCCTATCCAAGACTTGTCCATGTTTATAAATGTGTCCCACTAATCCGAGCAGCAATATTCCAGGAGCAGGAGCTTTGTGGTTGTAGTCCCTGCAAGTCACCCCATCGTTAGTTTAAGGGTCCGGTGAGGCGTTATTGAGGATTCAAGTAGGAGGTTTTCCAACAACTCAAACAATGTGATACAATATACTTGAAATCAATTAAGAAATGGCAGGGTACCCGCGCAATGCGTCGGCGGGTACCCGGTGACTAATTTTGTGTTGAACAAATGTTTTTCATTTATACGTTTTCTCTAACAGTAACTTTATGAATGAATGTTTAATTAAAATAACTATAAGCAATAGTAAGGTCTTTCGAAAGGATTGCTTTTGTAGTAGGGAAAGAAAAATGTTCCACGGAGGTTATTAACATGAAATTCGCTTGTTTTTGTGCTTATGCATATAGTAACATTATCAAAGCTTATACATATTCATTTTATTGACTTATGGTTTTACTAATTAGACATTTTTTTGTTATAAAAGGTAATAAACAATCTGTTAAAGTTATGAACTTCCAAAATTAAGTTTTAATG
The DNA here is from genome assembly GCA_026074375.1 of Tanacetum coccineum. Classification (NCBI taxonomy): domain Eukaryota; kingdom Viridiplantae; phylum Streptophyta; class Magnoliopsida; order Asterales; family Asteraceae; genus Tanacetum; species Tanacetum coccineum. Next base: position 19,415 of record BQNB010028319.1, on the reverse strand, counting down.
ATACTATGATATTACAGTGTTTGACTTCAAAATTTAAGTGTTTATTTCCTGATTTATAACAATATGATTTTCCTTCAATATTGCATTGACGGTTATATTTAATGTTATAAGTCCAAATATTAGTACCATTGATTTTCTAGATGACTGTTACAACTTTCAAGTGTTTAGTGGTTGTTACAATTTACAAGTTTAATGAATTTGTAGACAGCTATTACATGTTTACTGGTTGTTACAAAGTTTATTGATTTTTTATATGTGATCCACCATAATTACATTCGGTTGGAGAAATTGAATATATATAAGTAATACGTTAAGTAATATAAATTTGTTTACATCATGGGTGTTCGAAAATAATAAAGAAAAATATACAAAACCAGTTGACAAATACTTGAAGATAATGAAAAATATCATAATAAATTCATCTCTTAATAGCTTGCAATGAATAGACACTTGATCTTGTCGCGATATTCTGCTAGACACTTGATCTTGCAATAATAAGATTTTTCTATGGTGTTCTATGCTACAAACGACTACACAACACTTTCACGTATCATCTCTTCATTACCAAGATTATTCGATCTGACTCGAATCCACTCCGAGTCTGACTCATTAAACCAAGAAAAAATATCTGACCAAATTGGTACGATTCTCACCCCCACCATCAACATCTTGATATACACCGTGAGCATCACTAACCACTTATCAATACCTGCACTAATCACTTATCGATACATGCAAGAATAACATTAATAATCTACTAACGAACCCAAAAATTTAACATAGGTTAGCAAGATCTAACAACTCGTTTCCTTCTCAGTCAACCATAAATCCATTTGTATTCCGTTGTCCATAAACGTCATCACATGCAATATTAGTTACAGAAAAATGAAAAATTAAAGGAAGAAGAAGAAACTAACCGTAGTGGGGAACAATCCTGAATGTGGAGACTTTTTCATAGAAAATAGAGTGGGGTGTGTTGTTTTGCGTGAGTTTATATATGTTTTACGAAATGGGCAGTTATAAAGTTGCAGTGACCTTAGAAAAAAGGTTGATTATTATGAAAAAACGTATACATTTAAGGTCATTTAAGGTTAGGTTACATATTGGCTTGTAAAAACGTATACATTTAAGGTGAGGTTGACTAATGGCTTGTATTAGATTTCCCAAAGAAGAAATGTTTTTGACTTAAAAATTTTAAGACTTCTAAATTTAGAATAGGCTAAATGTTTTATAAAGTAGTAGAGATGAACATTGAAAGTTTGATTAGACTTCAATGTAAATTGGCCAAAATTTATGTGTTGATTTGCATATGGTGATGAAGATTGAACGACTTTTGTTAGAGACGACGAAATAATATTATCTATAATACATTATAAAGCATTTGGGACACTTTCATATTTAGAAAATCTGAAAATTCAGACGTTTCTCTTTCTTTTTATGGAAATATTTTTTTTAATAACAAACACATCCATCTCATTTTAGGTGACAACCTTTTGTATAGTTATGTGCGACCATCATCTCATTTTAGAGAAACATATCTTAAAGTGACATGTGTCACTTCTTAATTAAAAAATCATTTTCATATTTAAATTAAAATATGTTTTTATATATTTATTTTTTATGATTTAATTTCACCATATTTTCTAAAATTTTGTGTTTTTAATTCGACATCCATTTTGATATATTTTTATTAGTTTTTAGTTTTTTTATTTTTAATGCCCCGAAACCGATGTTTTACGCGAGTAACATGCTAGTTTTACTTTAAAGGGGTCAAACTCTAAACTTGTTCTAACATCAATACATTTTATTAAAAAATGACATACTCAAATTATCTATGAAAGTCGAAATAAAATTTTGTTTTTGGGAGTGGGGGAGGCAAATTACTTTTAGCCCTTACTAACCTCCGTCCCGGCTCATATATTATTAGCGTTTCCTATGATTTTGTGATATTTAGATATCATAAGCAATATATATTTTTTTAACGACATTTGAATTAGGAAACTAGCAATGCATTAAGGAAGGATACAAGAGGAAGAAAGAGTGTTACATGGGTTATTAAACCACTCAATCCAATTTAAACATGATGTCCTACCTCTACTAGAAAAGTGTAAGGCAAGAGTTTAATGTCACAAAATAGGAGATCCTTGCTTGGCCTCTTCACGGAGAAAGTCACCGCATTCCAAAATTTCCAAAGGCACCAAATAGTAGTTTGGACAACGACATCAAAAAATCTTGAGTGCTTGGCTACAATCGGTGCATGGTCCGCTATATGAATCACATCATGAAGGTTGTGAATTTGAGTATTGCAATCTGCCACCAATTAAGCAATATACATTTGGTAAATGGTTTTTAACATTGAACATAGTATTATAGAAGGTTTGATCCTTAGGGCTAGTTGGCCACTTGAGCCAGTTCATGAGTGTCACTCGTGAGATCTTTCTATTAGAGGTATTAAGTTGATTGGTTTAAATTTTGATAGTGCGTTTTAAATCCATTAAGATTACTAGGATTTTATGTCTTCGTCTATAAATATTAATACTGACAGGGAATTCATTATTTCACATGGTATCTAAGCAGGTCTTATCCTGAGATCTAGTCGAAAATCTTAAGCTCGCGCCTCAAGCCACCCCGTCAAAACCTAGCCATTTTCGTTTATCCGTTCTAGAATAAAAAAAATTGGATTAAACCCTAGCCAGTTAATGTTTCGACCATAACTCCTAAACCGTAAAGAATTAACTGACGCCGTCAATGCCATTGGATTCATAATTGAATTCTGAAGAAAAACACAGTGGAATCGCTTTCGTAGCATTAAAAATGCGCCGTCACATACTGATATAATCAAATAAGTACATATTTTATGTATCATTTATCCCATACATATTGCTAATTTACTATACTTTTATCTAATAATTGTTACTTAATTGTTATATTCTTGATTCTTAGTAATTATGGAGCAAAAGTGGAAAAGACATGGAAAATGCAAGATTTGGAGCTTAAACAAAGAAAATATCATATCAGACGAGGCATATGGCGTATCCATGCTAATCGGGATACATCGTATACAAGACTTAGAAGAATTGAAGATAAGTTAGTATTATAAGGATATGACGTATCCAACTAATGTGGATACGCCGTATAAAGGCCCAAGTGAAGACCTCACCAACTACGTATCTGAAGGCATTCCACATATCTAGTTTATGGGAATACGCTGTATTGAAGGCATGGTCAGAATTGATTTTCTATATCATGTAAGCGCTTGGGCTAAGTTTGTTTAAGGATACGACATATCCAAAAACAGGGATATGTTAAATCAAGGTCGAGACAATAAAAGTATAAATACAACCCTTAGTCACAACTTAGGGCTATCATTCCTCTACTCTAGTCGACCTTAGGATGATTTAAAGAAAAGAAGATCACCAAAGAAGATCAAGGATCAAGTGAAGAACACCTCGTATCATCATTCGTAGTATAATCATTGAATTTGCTTATAATGTTTTGTTAACCAGACAAATTGACAATTATCTATCAAGCATTAATGCTTGATAGATAATTGTCAATTTGTCCGGTTAACATGTTTATCATTTGTTTATCGTTTGATACTTTTATCATGTTTGCTATTAAGATTATGGGCTAATACCCTTATCTGTTATCCAAGTTTATGAATACTATGTTTATTTGATTCTTTTACTTTGATTTAATGAATTTATGTTGAATAGTTTATATGTTTATCGCTCAAATAAATGTTCATTTACTAGTTTATTGTATGATGTCTATTGCTAGATTATGAATTTCCAGATTCACAACCTGTGATTTTTGATCCTTATCATGATGTTGGGCTAGTATCATTAGACAACTAAGGGTCGTTGCTAGTTTATGATCAAGATTAGAGGTGGATCAAACCCTAAGTTAGACGAATTATGACTAAAACAACTAAATTGGCATAGTGCTTTCTCATAGACGAACATTGCGAGAGAGTAGGTACTAGTATGACCTAGATAAATCGTATAGATTAGCTGACATACTTAATGCTTGATTGAGATTATTAACTACAAAAGTTACTCGAGGGTTAGGGTTCGATATTCATAAGGCTAGGTAACCGTGACCATCTGGCTTAGTCAGTATCCGAATTCACCAACGTATACGTATTATATCATTTCACTAGTAGATAAATGATCTAGACGCAGTAGGGTGAGCTTGGATAGTATTTTTTTCATTATCAGATCACTCTCGTAAGTTACTCGCTTTCTAGTTAATTAAGTATTTTATTAATTAATCGCGCTAATCTCCATATTGAAACCCCTTTAAAAGTTGTAGAAACTCCACTAGGATTAGCTTTAGTTCAACCTCTCCGTGCGAACGACCCGAACTTACAATTACCTAGCTATAACTGACTGATACACTGCCCGTTAGTGTTAGTGTATTGGTTAAGTTGGTAAGTAGAAATTTTAGATAAAAACACATCAAGTTTTTGGCGCCGCTACCGGGAAGCGGTTTTAGCTTTAGTTAGTTTAGTTGATTTTTGTATTTTTAGTTTTAGTTTTGTTTTTAGGTTATTTGATTTTTTTCAAATTCGTGTGTTAAAAATTTGAGAACTGTTACAGGCTCTGTATACGACGTATCCACAAATAATTAGATATAGTGTATCGACTAGTATATAGTGCGACGTATCCTTAGAAATTTGGATACTGCGTATCATGTCTGGTTGGATACGGCGTATGTGCATTTAATCGCATACGGTGTATCGGGGTCCTATAACCCAAAAATATTTTTCATTTTTCAATTTTATGTTTTGCTTTCTCTATTTTTCTTTCTTAAATTCTATATGACTGACATTATTTGTTTTCAGAATCAAAAGAAGATATGGCCACGATCAAACCACATATATCTAAAGAAAATGATTGGCCCGCCAAATAAGACGGCAAAAATGGAGTTTGACGGCTAAGAAACAGCTATGACAGAAGCCTATGCGTCGAATGCATTTAATATTTCTCGCACCTGGAAAAGAGGTAAAACAAGAAAAAGCAACAAATACACGCTTACAGGCTATTTCATCAAAACTTATCATAGCTTGCGAAAAAACGTCCAAAATCAAAAAGACTTTAATAAATCATTTCACTAGTAGGCAAGAGTCCATCACCATCTCTCCCAAACAGTCTATATACTAATGAACTGGGGGGACTTGATAGCGTATGAGAGCTTTAGACCAACTGGATAAAGACCATACACTTATAAAAGATCCAAGCTCGAGCCCAATCAAGACCAGGAGCCGCTATAGCCCGACTGGGAAGAAACTTCCCAGGCTAGGGTTGAGTAGAATTATACTTAGACAACACGTCCAAGCTATGACCAGACTGAGATCTTATCCCAAGGACCATTGCATCAGGCAACGTGCGTCATTACCTCATTCAACTATGATGTAATGCTACAAACATTACGCTTAGTATGTGCAAGCGCTCATGGAGCAGTTCATGGGCGTAACAGAATTAAGGATGTCACACCATATGTCATCCTTGTCCCCTGTCTTGGATGTCCACCACGTGGACCATCCTTAATCCGTTAGATCGCATTCACATGTTGCACGAAACCCTAAATCATCCCTATAAATACAAGACCATATCCCTTGAAATGGTCCAAGCTACATCCCGTTCTCTTACCCAAAGAATAGGCAAAACCCTATATTCTCTCACTGAGAACAAAAACACAGTCTATAATAATCGTTACTGTTACCTTAACTTTTAAACTCCGGTCATACTTTGGGGTCCTTATCGAACACGGGATACCAAACGATCGACTATCCACACCCTTAATATGTAACATTGATAACGCTCATATTGTATATGTTTTTAGTCGCGTTATCCGTGCTTTTGTATTTATTATTTAGTTATTTCTATATGATTTAGTTACTTAATTGTATCAAAGTATATATTCAAGTATATATGTAACCAATTACATGAAAAGGAAGAAACGACAAGCAAAAGAAATGTCATACAAGTACAAAGAATCTCGCATAAAAAATAAGCTCGGGAAGTATTTCAAGAATAAAAAGAGCAAATGGTGCAAGCTTCCAAGCCTCAAGATGTAGAACAAATCAAGTTTGATTGAGGAACAATGACCCACGCTCGAGAAAGAAGCAAACAGGAAGCTAAATCAACAAAAATGCAAAAATAATGAAGCTATAATGAATCCAGTTGAAAGGCTCCTCTTCTAGGTTGTTTTGACTAAAAATCTACTCAAAAGTGAATCCAGGCTAACGACCTAAGCTCACAGCCTTTTCGACAAGAAGCTAAAAACACAGTTGGTCGTTCGACCTGACCATCTCGTCGTTCAACTGGATTGTATTCGGATTTTGCATCTTTGATTTTAGCACCACGAATGATCAAGACTATTCTAGAATCCTAAAGTTTACTAACCCTTACTCCTCAAGCATAATATTTAATACCCCAAGGCTTTGTATCTAGTATAAATAGAGGCCCCTAGGTCATGATTTACACACACAACTTCATAATTCTTCCATCATTTTCTCTCCATCATTCCTAGATCTCACCATTCACTTTTAAAGCCAAAATTCCCAGGAATTTATAGAAGAAAGAAGCATCATTTAAAGGTCAAGAACATTAAAGAAACATCACTAATCCATAGGGCTACAAGCCTCATCTTTTGTAATCTTATTACAATCTTTGTAAAACTTTAAAATTATGTTTTCTAGTACTATAAATTATGAATTTATGTCTTTGTTTTCCATGAGTGGCTAGTGCCTTTATGCACTTAATTGTATGATGTTTGTGTTATGAAGATTTGCTTTTGATCGTGATAACATGTTCTGATTCAATTTCAAGCTAATTCTAAGATCCATCTATGTTTATGTTTCGTAGTGACATTTTTTTTATCAAATCGGGTTGATTGTTAACAGTTTCATAGGTCGAAAGGGTTATTGTTAACAATCAATTGTAGCCTTTTTGTCTATGATTGGCTACCTTTTGTATTGACCATTTCTTAAGTGACTGGATCTAACAAGAAACATAATTGTGGGTGTTAATATGTTTTGTGAAACAAATCATGAATCAAACTTATTAAAACTGAATTGGTCTTGAATTGAGTGATTAAACTTAAAGCTTGTTTTTATAATTTTAGATCTTGACAAGGAAAGTGTCTAAAAACAACAGATTAGATCACCCTCTAATTATCACAATCATTTATATCAAAGTGTTCATCACAATCTTGCAAATCAGATTATCCAAACTAGTTCAATCAAGTGTAGTCTTAATCATTTGAATCTTCGCTATTATTATTCGCTAGTTTAGTGCTAAATCTCTCTTCGAAAAACATTATCAATTACGACAAAATCCCCGTGAACGATCCCGGCTTACCATTCAAACCTCTTGCTACTACGGATGAGTAAACTTACTTGTGTGTGTCACCTAGAAGCCCTGTAACCGTGTTATAAATTTAAAACTGGCACATCGTAACACATCAAGTTTTTGGTGCCACTGCCGAGGACTTTGATCACGTAGTTTCTTGTTTTTCATTTGTGTTTTTAATATTTTTTTAGCATTTTGTTCTAAGTCTAAAAAAATTTTCTTTACAGTCCAATCCAGCCGATCGACCCAACAGTTCAGCCGACCAGCTAGATACAAAACCAGCCTAGATCCACTCCAGCCATTCGACCTGATCGACCGGCTCGATATTTTTGTCTAAAAAAATTTTCTTTTCTTTTTTGTTACCCGCTCATTTTCTGTTTAAACCACGCCTTACTCGGAAACTTTTCCTAGTTGTTTCTTACCTATGTATGAACACCCGTTCATTGGGAAAAGAACCAATTAGACCTTATTTGGAACCCGAGTGTTTTATTTACCAAACCATAAAGAAAGCTAAAAAGCGAAGTCCTTTTATTCCATTAGAGTACCGAATTCCTAAAATCAAATATCCACCTTTAGAAAAACTTTTTGTGGAAACTAGAAGGGGGGTTGAATAGTTTACAAGTTTGTTTACGTTTTAAAAGTTTGCTTTCAAAGTCTTTAGATTCGAGTTGTATGTTTAACCAATTCACAATATGAACAAACAATATAATAATCTAAACTAAAGCTAAATAACAATGACAATAATATGAAGAGATAAGGAAAGGAACAATCAAACCAAGACGCCAAGATTTTATAGTGGTTCGGCTACGAAGCACCTCTTTGTCCTACTCCACTCCCCGAGTATCCTACTCGAGATTTCACTATGTCAACAAGCTCCCTTTAGGCGGAGAAAACTGTTTACACGACGCTTTCGTTGTTTTCCAACACTAAGCTAAATGTCGAGTCCTAATCTTAGCTAGAACCAATCTACCACTTCACAATCAATACATAATCACTAGATCTACACTATCGGATTTACACACAATCCGAATCACACAAATACACAAGATAATTACAATAGAGATTTGATACTTAGAAAAAGAGAGGAGAGATCACTAAATAACAATTCATTTCTTGATGAATACGAATGTTCTTCTCTTGCACTTGAATGAGAAAGACGAGATGAGAAGAAGAGATTAAATCACTTGAAACAAGATCTAAGAATGTTAGTGATCAAAAGATTTAGAGAGAGAAAGTTATCTAAAAATTTCATGCTAAGAGGTGTATTTTTCTGCAGGAAATAGAGCAGTATTTATAGGCAGGAAAACCCAACGGTCAATGGGGGCGGTCCCGACGGTCCCAAATATATCTGGGGGCCGCCAGGCCTATAAGGGGCCTCCCAGTAGACTACGCTCCTTTTTTGTCTTTTTATGGAGAATGTTGTATCTGGTATAGAACCTTTTATTTTGGAGGGAAAATTTGAATTTTAAATTTTAAGTTTATAATAAAACTTTTCTTTTAATTAGAAAACATTTATGTAATTATTTTTGTGAAATTCTTTTGTAAAAATGTTATGGATAAGAGAAAAATATTTTCTTGATCACTAATCATGATTAATGATTTGTTTGTTCATACCTTAAGTTATTACTAATCTTAGAAATGGAATTTTACGATTAATAATTTGTAAACGTTTAATTTTATCGAAAACGTTTTTACATTTTGTTATTATCAAAACGTTAAGAGGTCGAAAAATATAAATAATGTTTTTAGACATTATTTGTATTAATAATCTCCCTCTTTTTGATGATGACAAAATATAAACTTATTTTGTATTAAAAGTTATAAATTATTAATGAGTTTTGTTCCATTTCTCCTCCTTTTTGTCAAATTCAAAAAGGATAATCGTCGAGCAGTTGTAGTAAGAAAGAAGTTGACGATATCAAGACTCCCCCTTGATGTATGCTCCCCCTCGTTTGGGGCACCAAAGGATCGATCTTATAAGAATTGTTTGCTACAAAACAAAGTTAGAGGTACACGTGCAAGACAAATATCTTTCAACAAGTAGCAATATAGCAATTTATGCAACAAAGCATAAAGTGGCTTCATTCATTACTTAACAAGCTCATACAAGAGGCATTGACATCAATTGATGCTAAATACTAGATAAGACAAATTCATACTATAATTTTATGAATCATTACAAGATAAAGTAGATAATCATAAAATAAAGACAGAATAAGGCATAGATCTACACTAGACGATTCTTGAAATGTAGAAGATGCCATAATCAAAAGATAGGTTGTTTATTATTAGGTGAAAGTGAGTTTTCAAGAGTGCTCAATTATGGCGAGGAGGTTGTTATTAAGGATGAGAATCGAGTGGAAGGACCGATGATGAGAGATTTGATACGATTAAGGTCATCTTTCAATGTATCAAATAGATTTTGGGTTTCCAAGCAACAATGAAAAAATTCTGAATGAAAGTTTACTTGATCTAAAGAAGGTAGAGGGATAAATTTGTAAGGTAGGAGGTGAAGGATTTGTGGCTTCAATTGCTTGTTGGAGGTTAATGTTAAGCAGATTTGATATGTGATGAATTTCATTTAGGTTTTGAATTGATTTTTGTGGAGGTAAAGAGGATGAGAGAGAGAGTTATTAGAGATGGGAGAGGTAGGAGTAGTCCTATTTGGTGGAGGACAAGGTGGTGAAGGAGGAAGACCATGACTTTGTCTCCAAGGTTCGAGAATGGCCCTTTGGTATTTTTGTGAGTAGTCACGAGGGGATTTGCTAGAGGAAGACATGAAGATTTTTAGGAGAAGTGAAAGATTTAGAAGAGAAGATGTGATTGAGATGGAGAAGAATGATGTTCATATATTGAAGAATTTTGGGAAAGGCATGGTGTTGAAGAATAAGGATTCTAAGAAGTATTTTGTTAATTTAAGAAAGAATAACTGGACCTAAGGAGAACAGGGTCAAAGTTGCAGAAAGAGAGGAGACAATGCAAATATAGATGCAATGCAAACATAAATATAAAGCGATAAAGGCAAATATAAATGTAAAGAGATAAGTAAAAGAAAGCGTAAACCAGACACGATGATTAGAGTGGTTCGGCTACGAAGCTCCTCTTCGCCCTACATACAACGTCGCTTACACTTTATCCGGCACTAAGCTAAATACCGAGTCCTACTTCGAGGTAGTACCAACCTAACGTCGCTTACACTCTTTTTGGTACAAAGCTAAATACCGAGTTGTTATTCGAATACAACCAAACCCATTATGTTTTATGACCCAACATAACAAACCTTGTGTTTTATTGCCTAAACACATAAACTACCTAGCATCTAGTTTGTTGTATAATGAATGATACACAAATGTGTATAATGATAATCCAAGACATAAGTGTCATTTGGATGTAAAAACCTAATCTAAAACATCAAGATCACTAAGAATGATGTTGTTGATGAAGAAGAAAAGTCTCTTAGCTTGTTGTGATAGATCTTCTTATATGTAGGTATGTGTTGGATGATGATGGTAAGATCTCAAAACTTGCTTGAATGGAGGATCATGTAGAATCATGCTTGCAACAAATGAGAGTTAGAAGCATTATGATCATGAGTTAGTGGGGTTTGAAGGACATGGGAATGTGTATGAAAAACTAGAGAGAAAATTATGAAAAAGGGTTGTCTAAAATGAAAACATGAGGTTGGTATTTATAGCCAACATTTGAAACTCAAAGTTGTCCCCAACGGCTAGCTCTATGCGACCCACGGATCCACCATAGCCTAGATCCGTCTTTGGTTTTGGTGGATCCGTAGGTGGAGCTGGGACAGATTTTGTCAATTTGTGATGAACCTTAAATCTTTATAAAATCCCTAATTGTACTTAAATAATAGTTTAAGTACAAGCTTCTAGAAGTTTTACCATAAATGGCTAAACATGTTTGATTTGCTTAGATTATAAAAGATTTATTATTAAAAATAGTTTGACACAAATCTTATTAAAATCTTCTAATTGTACTTAAAGAATAGTTAAGTACAAGCTTTCAGAAGGTTAATATTTTTAAACAAAATAATGGAAAGATTTGCAAGATATGAAAATATCTTATAAGATTTGTTTCCATAAATGGTTAGTCTTATTTTGTCATATTATCTAATATAATTAATTAGTAGTTAAATAAAAGATTACATGCAAATCATTTATTAAAGTGGTAGAAAATATTTAATGACTCTAAAAGGTATTTTAAACATTCTCAATAGTTTGTTAAATAGGTGGATCATAATGCAACATAACAAACATACTCGTACCTTTTGTTGAAGCATGAGTAGACTCGAGACGTCGAGAGATGTTGATGAATGTATGTGTTGATGAGTTGTGGTCACGCGTAACTTGCACATTTTACATTATGTATTACAAGTTACTTGTTTGCCATTATTAAAACCAAATGACTTGTTTAGTTTAAATATCGTAATATTTGCACTAACATAATGGTTGATTTTGAGCTTTTTGGGTTGTTTTGTTCGTTTTTGTCGCTTGCAGCAGAGATGGGGTATGTTTTATAACACTCGGTGTTTTCAAGTCATTGACGTCGTCAATAAATCTACTATTTATTTTTAGTGTTGTACGCGGTTGCTTGTGATTTCATGAATTAAGTTTAAATCGCGTAAGTTAAAAATTAGCGTTCAATGTAAACGGGCATCAAACAATTAAATGTTTACATCAAGCAAGGGTTATATAATTATTTTGAGAATAATTATTAACTTTGTTCATTTTATTTTTATCGGATACGTAAAGTGTATACGTTTCGCGATAAATTGCGTTTAGGCACTCCCGGAACCACCAAAACTTTTCTACGCTTCAACAAATACCCACATTTATACCCAATACATAAAAATTACTCAACAACATCACATATATCTTATTTATAGCCGAATTTAGGGCATTTGATACAAAGAAATAAGAGAAAATTTACACACTTTGGTCAAATGTATAACTCTTGCAATTAAAACCTAGCCTATCTTTGTTTCCTTGACCAACAACTTTCCTTAAGACATGAATATGTCTTGTTGAAATACTATTTACTAACTTGTCCTTGTGACCAAGACTTATTATATGTACAAGTAAGTAGCAAGGATAACACATACATGCATAAACACTTGGTAGCAAAATTACAAAACTCCCTCTCTTGCTCTCTACCATCTCACGGCAAGAAACAAAGACCCAACACAATCCATACAAAATTTTATACAACCTATACACTCCTATACACATCCATTCTAAGATATTCTAAGGTGTTTCCAACCATTGAATCACCATTTACAATAATACACAAGAAAAGGAAAGTAGGAGTTTTCTATTAAGAAAACCAAGGGCTTTTCTTTGTGCACAGCTGATTCTATGCTAAACAAGGTTTATTCAATTGTTTATCATCATCTCACACATCTTTAAGTCTACTAGAACTCATGTATATTCTTGTAAACTTTCATGATATGCATATGATATATTCTATTTTAAGGTTGAATCACCATTTAACGTTTTTTATTCATTTAAATTGAATTTGCCCATGTAATGGTCATTTTGTATACTTATATACATGTGGTGTTATTACTTATATCATACTAAAAAGGATGAGAAAATATTGTATCAAGTTATTTTGGTGTAAAAATGATTATGGTTAATAGGTTAAATGATTATCTTAAAATATGTTTTAAGTTAAAGAAATATATATGACAAGTTAATATTGATTATGGACTTATGATAATATTATATGATCACTATAATGAGGTTACTACAAGATGAGAAAACATGGATACGTATGGTTTTTATGTAAAATGATTATATATAAAAAAAACAAAAGTTTGGGAATTTTTTATGGTTATTATGAAAATTATAGTTTATTAAATATTATGGAAGACTTGTAATATTTTGGACAAAGGTGACAATAAAGGACTATGGACATAATAACATTAATAATATGATAAATATAAAATAAAAGATTAGTGGTAAAAGTCCATAAGGTGAAAACAAGAAACAAATACTTAATTTTGGACTCATAAGGACATTGCAACAGTCTGCCCAAATTCGGTATAAGTATACTTAATGATGTTTTTATAAATAAAACATTTCACGACGATTCCGAAAAGGTAAGAACTTGTCAAACGGAATTAATAACGAAAACGATACGGTAAAAAACGTGATTATACGTTAATTAAACGGAGTTTTATATAAAATAACTTTTATAAAATATAAAACACCAGCAAGTTTTTGATACTTTTAACAAATAAAAATATTTTAGGATTCCAAATGATAGAAATTCGTAATTTTTTTTAAATAATAACAACAGAGTTATGAATTTCGCGAGTTTACGACAATTAATACTTTTATAAAACTATTTTTATAAAAGTTACTGTTCATGACAGAAAGTTATATTTTTGTAAACCTTATAAATTGATAGGATTTTCATAACTAGAAACGTCCCGAAGAATCGCTAAAAACGGAGCATAAAACGAATAAAAACGACAATTACAGTTTTTCGACAAACAAATACGATTTAAATAAAACTTACGTCTGATGTGAACAGTAAAGTCACGGTTTCATCAATGTCAAAATATGGAAAAATGTCAAATATTATATCTCCGTCTTAATTACTAAAAAAGATGGGCATAATAAACGCAAGAAACGGATTAGAAACGGAAAGATATGACGATTTTACCAAAGTAATGTATCAAACATTATAATTTTTAAAACATGTTTCACTTAAACAATTAGATGGTGATTAGCTATAATAGGCATATGCTATGTAGAGAGTACTTACTTTAATTAATGCTTTACGACCTTAATTAATTAGGTTTCATTTGTCAATTTCGCGTGGCGCGTTATTTAGTGGATATACTGGCATCACTCACTCAAGGTGAGATTATCATATAAGACCCACATTTATATGCTTTTGTTTTTATAAAGTTATTGGGGTGAAAAATATAGCAAAAAAATTTGCCTTATTTTTTTGTTTTACAATTGGACACAAATTGGTTAAGTTTCATATTATGATTTACGTGTTGACCTAGTAGCAGATCCAACCCATACTGAGCCCATATCATGAACTGTCAATTACTGGACCTGTGAGGGCGGAATGTTATGATAGGATCTATTGGGATTTGACAACCCCGTACTGGGTGATTAGCTATCACTGGACAAACGAACGTAACCATTCGAATATAGGAGGTGGCGGGTTCGAACATCACGCACGGCAATGTTAGGCCATTAATTTGGTATTCATACACGTCAAGCTTCATTCAATGACTTAGAAGCAACGTATACATTTATATGATGTCGCATCTGTTGCATTATCAAACGACTTGGGAAATCTGTGGTCCTACAATATATGAATTATCAAACCTATGAGATTCACCACATTATTGTTGACGTTTTAATAAAGCAATGTTTTCATTGGATCAGTAAGCAAAGAGGTACATAGGGATATTATGGTGGTTTTGATTGGGATTTCATTGCATAAACGATTTGGTCGCAATACATATGTATACTGTATGGGCTAGAAATCTTGTACTTATGACAAGTGACATGCGAAGCTCCGGCTTATGTAACAATACTTTGTTAAAATCCAATGTATCATGTTTTAAAAGACTTTGGTCGTCTATATACATCTGTGTTATTGATCTGAGAAATACCCACGCCCCGGACCTTATATTCCGCTGCGGACCCAATTTGTGTTACAGATTGGTATCAAGAACCAAGGTTATAGAGAACCAGGTCAAATGTTTTTGCTGGACTATAACCATTTTCAAACATCGAATTCATATAAATGGGTTTTACACGGGACATACATATGTGCATACATTCATGCATACACTACTTGTTGCATTAGTTTGTTGGACTAGATGCATTCATAATTGATATACATGTTATGATTATAAATGTATATTACTATAAGAGTCTTATACTAAATACTAATATAAGCTATCTTTGGATTTTTAGATACAGTCATGTCAGATTCAGATGAATCGGGGATCACATACACAACGGTGTCCAGTCCATATGAGGACTTATCAGACTTAGGATCACCGAGAGCCGATGATCACGAGTTTGTTGAGCTACCCTACATGCCAGAGGACCCATACGTGGAGGCCGCTCTTCAGGCCCCACCCTCTCCAGATTACGTGCCTGGCCTTGAGGAGCCAAAGCAGGCACCACTTTTGCCAGATTATGTTCCAGGTCCAGAGCATGCTGACGATAAGATTGTTGCTGAGGATCAGTCGTATGCTGACGAGGCCTCACCCACTGCACAGTCACCTGATTATGTTCCAGAGACTGATCCTGAGGCAGATCCGGAGGAGGATGACGATGAGGACCCTGAGGAGGATCCTATCGACTATCCTGCTGATGGAGGAGATGATGAGATGGCCATCGAGGAGGATGAGGACGATGATATGGACATTGATGCAGATGATGAGGATGATGAGATAGATATTGAGGTTGATGAGGAGGCGAAGGAGGAGCACTCAGCTCCTGCCTATCCTGTAGTTGTTGCTTTACCAGCTACTGTCCCGTCTGCAGACTGAGCCGTTTGAGACTGATGAGTCTGCGCCACACCACCACCTCACCCTGCATATCGTATGACAGCTAGGATTACTATTCTAGAGCATTACCTGTACCATGCCATGGTCTGATTATGAGGTTGACAGACGGCTTGATATATCTTCCCCACAGCATCACCACTATCTCCATGGTCTTTCATCACCACCCCAAGATTCCTTTCCCATATCACCACCTTCGCCTGTTTGACAGCACCACCTACTAGGTCCTATTCCGTTAATTGGGCTATAGAGCTGCTACGATTTCGGATGAGAGCTGGGGCTGCAAGCTACTTCCCATTCTTACCATTACCACACCCATCATACTTCCCCCACCAGACCAGATGCACACACCCATGCACACATCAGTCCTACTTTCATTACCACCATTGTTGTTACCCTCTGCCATTCATAGAGTGGATAGATCCTGAGGTTAACACTACCACCTCGGAAGAGGTTAGGTATAGCTCTTGGTCCCGGATATGAGGTAGGAGAGAGCTCTGCCGCTGCTGCTGCTAGACCAGCTGGAGATCTTAGGGCAGATTATGGCTTTATTGACACTATGGACAAGGAGATCAGGCATGACCTAGAGAGATATGTTGGATATGGGATCATGGATTCATGGGGATGAGATTGTTGCAGACCCTACAGGGAGCTCATATAGTACCGACACAGTGTTGGTGTGCAAAGTGAGAGATATTGAGTCTATGGTTAGGCAAAGAACTGATGAGTCTACACGATGTTGACGACGAGCGAGCAGAGACAGCTATTGGGCCAGTCGGGTCAATATGTGTTTAAAGACAGAAGTGACATGCACATACACGTCTTTTCGATGGTGACTGAGGCCCCCACGGCCCCCCCCCAGGATGTCTAGAGAGGCTTGGGGACGATCTATGGATGCGAGTGATCTTGCTCGTGCAGAGGTCATGTCACTACGCACCACAGTTCATGCACAGATGACAGAGATCACAGAGTTACAGTCAGCAGATTATTCAGACATTGACTGTTATGCAGACACTACAGAGAGAGATGATTCCACTTCAGGGACTGGTCACCACACTGCAGGGGCAGGTGACAGCCTTACAGGGATAGGTGATAGCATTGCAGGGGCAGGTTACTACATTGCAGGGACCCGCTGGGGGTCCTGCATAGCCAGAGCTGCCAGAGGAGGCTGGTAGCAGTTCTTAGATTAGACTTTGTTATGGCTAGTCGTTTTGTATTTAGCCTACTATGTATTACGGGTTGAATCCCGGCTAGTAAGGCTTAGGGTTATTATGTTTTTTTTTGTTGTAACCTAAACATTATGATCATTTTGTATCAGAACCAATCATGTATGTTTTCCAGTTATATATGGAATGGTGGTATTATGTCATGTTTATAATCGAATTTGGGATGAATGAATGTCGACTTGGTTTTATCATTGTTAATTACAATTCAGTTGTACATTTCACTGTGTGATGCGATCTCACTTTATTTATCATGGATATGTCATGTCATGGTTATGATTTTATGAAATCTAACGGATATTGTATTTTCTTGTGATTGAAGAAAATGGC
>BQNB010028318.1:31512-53204 GCA_026074375.1 Tanacetum coccineum | reverse complement strand
TTTTTCCTAAGACATTGTGAGTGACACAATGGTCTTGTTTATTTTAAGACATTGCGAGTGAAACAATTATCTCGTTACTTCTAAAACATCGTGCATAATACAATGGTCTTTAAAACATTTTACGGCTTTACATTATACCGTTTTGCATCACTTTGAAACCCGTTACAGTCTGTCGACCCCACCGATTATCCTACTATTCGACTTTGAACACCCGCCCCATACTGTTGAAACACCTACGTCATCTGGTTACGTCTTAATTTTTCTTATTTCTCGTAACTTCTAGAAACATGCCGATTAATTCGCACACAACTTTAACCCATCACCTCATAACATTCCATTTTTTTGGAAACACGACTTTTGAAATTCGACTTATTTTATTTACTCCGTTCGAATTTGAAGAAAATACCGACAACGAGACAAGGAATGAGTTCCGCGAGGATCGAGCGTATTGTAACCCGACGAATTGCTAATGCTATTAAAGCTGTTGCTATCTATGAGGAAAAAGTCCGCGTGGCTCACGACTAATTAGATCAGGTCGTACGTTAGGGAACCGAGATGGTAAGGAATGCCAACAACGAGATAAACGACAAAAGGTCGCGAGAGCTTACACTGCTAGACCAAATAACAAAAAATGGATATGTAGGAAAGTTACCCTTCTACAACAAGCGTAAATTGCGCCACACTAGGCCATGCACTGTGAAGTGCAATAACTGCGAGAGAGTTGGCCACATGACTAGAGATTGTAGGAAACCCGTTTTAATAACAACTTAGAGGCCGCAGTGGCAAATTAGAAACCGGAAATACCTATTATAAGTGTGGAAAATCGAGACATTACAAGAGTGATTGTCCAAATCTGAACCGTGCGAACCGTAGTTGAAAAGTAAAAGCTCGCGAGAACTCCAAGGTCGTCAGAGATAATGTTGATACTTAAGGAGAGATTTCCTATCGTACCTAGTAGAACCTAAGTAGACTTGAACCGTAACCATAAGAGTATAGCACTAGTACTTCCTTATGAATTTCGGGTATGGTGTGGATGTTTTTTGTAACCATCTGTTCATTTTGTGTCATGACGATGTTGGGAATTATAGATTTGATGAGACAAAAGAACAAAATAATTAAACAAGAGGGACTAATTTGACATTATAGAATTCTACAAAAGGGAGGATTCTACAAAATATGCTAAAGAAGGAAACAAGATCAAGATTAATGTTGAAGATAAAGATTAGTCAAACATTAATGTTGAAGATTAATGATGATTTATTAGTTTCCTAATTCAAACAGAAGACTAAAGTTAATGCTGATTAGTCAAATAAAAGACTGAAGTTAATGTTGATTAATTAGTTTCCTAATACTCAAAGATAAAGATTAGGAAAGTTTTAATTAGATTTAATTAGTTTCCTAATACATTAATTATTCCTTTGTAAGTATTATGGACTCTATTATATAAAGAGATCCATAGATATAGTTTTAGATATCCAGAAAAAGTATGTGTGTGTGCACAGAAAAGATGTAGACGTCTAGTAGTTTTTGGTGTAGCCTCATGGTCGAATTGGCCCTGTTACTAGTTAGAGTAACTGTTCTATTCTGATCAAATAGAATTTGAGGCGTGGTGAATGTATGAATGATAAAACCTTGTTTAATAACATCATTGTACTTTATATTTCGCTGCATGTTTATGATGTTATTTGTAAAATGATCCTAGATGGCTTTAACGATTCTTAACAATTGGTATCAGAGCCATGTGGCTCTCGATCTAGGATCTACAAGGTTTTAAAGAAACCCTAAAAACCTTAATTTTCAAGAAATCGTGTGGTGAAAGTTTTATGGGGTTTTGAAGATCCAGTGCTATAATGATGCTTATAATCGTCCTCTCTACCTGTTTGGGTATGCAATACGATTGGTAAGCTTTGTTACTATTTATTTGGGTTTCTTTTTGATCCATTGTGCTCTAACTGATCAAACCCTAGACAATTAGGGTTTATATATTTTTTTTATTCAGATCTGATGTGGTGTATACACGGCTTGGTATGAATTTATTCAAACTCTTTTAGGGTTTTCTTAATAAGCTGTAAGTTGGATGACACACATGGTTTGAATCTCGGATAGAAAAGAATGTTTGGTTAAATGTCTAGTTTTAGGATTAATTACAAGAATTGGTTACAGAGTTTATTTGGTATCACTTATTTGAGATTGAAATAAGTTTCACGAAGGAGTCTACTTATTTTATCTTGAAATCGGGGTTGGGTGGTTTCATGATTTCAATGATAACTTGCTTGAACGAATACGAATTATGATTGGGACTTGGTTTATCTAGTTTCCAGTGGTCTAGGGGTGGTTGGTTGAGGACGTGGTAAACTATCACTTAAAGGAGTTACGTTGTAGTGCTCAGTGTCACACGAAGATGTCAATGTGGATAAATTCGAGAGGTGATGTGTTTTTAGAGATTTGATCAGCATAAATTCTCTACACTGTTTTTCAATCTACAACAATGTAAGCTTAAGTAACAAATTTGGGGGATTTTAATTCAGTTTCAAGTTTGGTATATCAAGTGTACTTCATTAGTAATCATTACAAAAAGCCTACAGAATTTGAAGATTCAAGAGATGGTTAACATATTGGTTTTAGGGGAAGCTTAATTGACAAAATGTTTAACCATCAAGATATGTTCATGCACCACTTAAGAGGAAGGTTTTCATTTACTACTGCTAAGTCATTATTACTACTGCTAGTTTAAGTTTCTACTGCTTAAATTCATTTATCTTATTATGCGTCATGGAGGGTAATTTAAGTCATTAGAAGGCTGGATTGGTAGTGTGATATATGGTTTGTAATTGTAAAGATCCAAGTTGCATATATTCACAAGATCCCTATTGGATTATGACAAAAAAGGGGAAGAAGATTACAGAGATTTGCAGCTTATTATGTGTGGTGGCATGGCAAGGTTACAAAGGAAATCTGAATTAAGGGGAAGTTTGTTTCATTCAGGGAGATCCATGATCTCAACTTCAGGGGAAGCTTTGATTTCATCAGGCTTTATGATGAAGTTCGTGCAAGAACATTGTTTGTTTTGTCATCATCAAATAGGGGAAGATTGTTGGGAATTATAGATTTGATGAGACAAAAGAACAAAATAATTAAACAAGATGGACTAATTTGACATTATAGAATTCTACAAAAGGGAGGATTCTACAAAATATGCTAAAGAAGGAAACAAGATCAAGATTAATGTTGAAGATAAAGATTAGTCAAACATTAATGTTGAAGATTAATGATGATTTATTAGTTTCCTAATTCAAACAGAAGACTGAAGTTAATGCTGATTAGTCAAACAGAAGACTGAAGTTAATGCTGATTAATTAGTTTCCTAATACTCAAAGATAAAGATTAGGAAAGTTTTAATTAGATTTAATTAGTTTCCTAATACATTAATTATTCCTTTGTAAGTCTTATGGACTCTATTATATAAAGAGATCCATAGACATAGTTTTAGATATCCAGAAAAAGTTTGTAAGTGAGGCACAGAAAAAAATAGAGTCGACTATAAAGGTGTGTGTGTGGTTTCTAGGCTTGTGGTTCAATGTAAACGCCTAGAATAAGTGTTGTAGCCCCAAGATCAATGTTTCATTGATCCTGTTACTAGTTAGAGTAACCGTTCTAGAATTGATCATCTAGAATTGGGGCGTATAGTGAATAATATGAAGAAAAACCTTGTGTTAATAACAATGATTCTATGTATTGAATATTCTGCCTTTGTTATTAATTTATCCTAGATTAAAGGTCTAAACAACCTGAGTTTACAATGATCATCAGGTTTCCACAATTGGTATCAGAGCCATAGGGCTCTTGATCTAGGATCTATAAGGTTTTTAGAAGAAACCCTAAAAACCCTAATTTTCAAGAAATCGTGTGGTGAAAGTTTTATGAGGTTTTGATGATTCAGTGCTATAATGATGCTTGTAATCGTCCTCTCTACCTATTTGGGTATGCAATACGATTGGTAAGCTTTGTTACTATTTATTTGGGTTTCTTTTTGATCCGTTAAAATATATTCTTTTTGTTTGTTTACTTTTGTAGGTAATATATCCTAGAACTGGAAAATTATGGCAGTCACTCATGGAAAGCTCTCTCGCAGCTACATCATATTATTCCCCGGGAAGTACCGTTTTCCTTTAATTTTTCCTATTTTCTATTTTTACCAGTTCTCACATTGAGGGCAATGTTCAACTTAAGTGTGAAGGGGAATTCAAATAGGAAAAATTAAATAATATATCCCTCCATGTTTGCCTTACAATCTTGCCACATTTCAACTGATATTTTAAAATCAAAATTAATATATAATTTTCTTCCAAAATTAATAATGTATACACTTAGTAAGGCAAATCCTATTCGGATTGACATCATAACTAACACAAAATCCAGTCCACTAAACTGTGAGGTATATTCTAGCCTTTGATGCATATTTTTGAACATTTTATGAGAATGCCGATAATTTAGTAGCTTCTGAACTTGTGCTTGATCATCATTTACTAAACCGCAGTAAGGTTAATTTACAGGTAATATCGTATGATAAGAGGTAAAATAAATCCCCAAGCATTCCATTATCCGTAGTACTCAATTTTAGTTCTAAAATACCCCAAGTATCTCAAGAACTATGTGTTCAATATCTCAGTTATGTGCCAGCCTTAAGTTATCGTAAGTATTTGGTATTAAAAAAGTTATAAAGTTGTTACAAGGCTCTTGTTTAACACATGAAAACATATTACCCCATACTCACCCACACCAGGTATCCGTTTTACCTCTTTGAGATTTTGTCTAGGTGCTCACGCCGCAACGGGCATGTTTATGTGTCTTGTACAAGCCTATGGTAGCTATCTAGATTATGTCTGTGCAAATTTGAGTGACTTCACAAATATAAACCCTATACGAGTGACATGAGTGAATCTAAAAACAAACACATTCCCTATGTGAGGTGCTTGGTTATATGTCTATGCCTGAAACGTTATTAAAACTAGTAAATTCTTGTATAAAGATAAATTCTCCACATCCGCTTTGATTTCTTGAGGGAAAGCAATAGCTAAGTGCGGAGGGATTTGATAACGCCTTAATTATACATATTTTAGGTGGCGTTATTTATATATATATCATCATTTCTCATGAACTTTCAATACTTAAATAGCATGAAATATGTGCAGGTTCAATTGAAGACTATCTAAGCTCAAAATTGTTCGAATTACAAGTGTTTACACTCATTGGAAGCAAAGTTAGAAGAAAAGAAATAATAAATCCCAAAACTTGAAGAAGGGTGCCGCACTTATATCTTTGTGCGCCGTACATACCAACAAAATCAATGAAGTCAGTTAATACACAATGTGCGCTGGTTTTCCCAGAATGTGCGCCGCACTTACTATATGCATTAATGAAGATTTAACCGACTTAGGCTGATGTACGCCGCACATATTATTTTGTGCGCCGTACTTCAGGCCTCGCCCAACCTATAAATTGAGAAGATTTTTAAGCCATCTGATATATCTCTACAACACACTTCTCAATACATATTCTCCCCCCCTCCCCCACCCCCCCCCCCCCCCCCCCCCCCCCCCCCCCCCCCTACATACATCTACACACAACTCTCTTCAATCTCTTTTTTTTTTTTTAGGTTTTAAGCATAAACTTCGGCGAAGACGGTTTATATAGTATTTAAGTATAATTCGGTTTAATAAGATTTGATACTTGTAATCGGGTTTCCTTGTGATCCTTAACTCATCCGAATCTCGTATGTATCTCATTTCCCTATTTCACTTTGTTATTATGTACACCGTACTCATGAGAGGATAAACCTCTTATGACTACTCGGTGATGTTAATATAATAAATATGTATTTGGTGTTATTACGATCTTGTTAATCTTAAGCTTACTTTGAAAACCTATTGTATCTAATCTTGTCAACTTTGTTCATCAACTTTGATTGTATACGTATAACGGTATAGGTCGAAAGGCCCGTTGTGTTCAATATAGTTTTAAATATTTGTCTACGGTCATTATCATTTGGTTGGAGAAATCCATTCACGTTAATTGATAAACAAAATAGATTTGATATAATAGTAACTTGATTATTTGCGAGACACGTCTGATTAAGTTAACTGATTTAAGTCTTAAGTTAAAACAAGTTAATTTGTGAAAATGTTTTTTGACGAAAAAACCTTTTTGTGAGTTAAGTCCTAAAATCGAAGATCGTAATCATTACCATTGCCTAGGAATTATATGAAACTATCCGAGTAGTCATACTCATTTATTATTTAAATCATTATCAATCATATCTTGTAACAATTCTCAATTTCAGGTCATTTTACGACTCCTATTATTAGTCACTATTTATTTTAGTCCGATACGCGTTACTTTTAATTTTGTTTTTGAGCTAAATCGCGTAGACTAGAAATAACCATTTAATGTAAACGGTCATCAAATAAATTAAGGTTTATATCAACCAAGTAAGAAATAATTATTAAGAAGATAATTATGTACTTTGCGTATTTTATTTTTATTGGTTCAGTAAACGGGTTAGTTGCAATAAAATACATGTAGACACACCGCGGGAAATACCTAGACTTCGCTCTAGACTCAAACCAATAACCATTCTAATATCAACCTAAAACACATGATTTAATCTATATCAGTGTGTTAAAACCTCTTGAATGCCGAATGTGGACAAGAAAACCTACACCAAAATCATCCTAAGTAATTTATGAGCTAGCAAAATCTCTTAACAATCTCTACAAGTACTAGTACAACCATGGTTCAATAAATGAATGTCCTAATGGTCTCCTAATGACAAATTATCCATTGGGTAATGACCATTTTCTTCCTTGGATCCCTTCTTAGCCGCGGTTAAAGAGAAATGAGCACACAAACCATAAGATTTCTCTAGCTAAGCAAATCTTGTACAAACACATCACAATTAAGGATGGTACTTAGTGGTTTAACCAAATACAAGGGGTAGCAAACTAGAAATCCCCAAAACCACCATCTAGGGTTCGGCTTGGATTGCTTGGTGAACCAAGAAAGTTAACTAGCTTCTTATCCTATAAATAACATTCACTAGCTCACATAACACATTTCCAAACTCTTATATTCTCTCTCAAAGCTAAAACAATTACACACATATTTGTTTCTTGTGTTCGAGTCTCAAACCGCAAACAAACCCCTTCCTTGATCTCATTCGAACTCACAAACACCACTAGGTTATCACACAAGGTCACAAGAAGATTTACAAGCTAAGGTTGGGTATTTGAATAAGCTTAGAAGCTTGGGTTGGGTCATTACGATCGTGTGAGCGGTTGGGTTGACACTCTACTCGTTCCAATACACGACCACGCCACTAGGACTCATTGTAAGTCACGTACAACTCTTATACGTATTCATATCATACATTTATTTCTTTGTTTTGCTAGTCGTGTGTCATGTTAGCATGTAAATAAACTCACTAACACGAACCCATGCGTGACAACGCACTTATACGTACTCCTATAATACTTGTGTGGTGCTAGGACGTAGTAAAATGTGTACAAAAGATCAAATATGACTAGACGGGTTCATTTAACATCAAGTAAGGAAACCAAGTGGATATAAACTCTCACACTCAAAACAAAACGAACTACACGTAATACACTTGTTGTTAAACGCCGATTGCTAATGATCTTGGGAACGTATCATGCGATGTAATAAAACAGTCTGCATGGATGAAAACGACCTTGTGCGTGCTAAAAATGGCTCCACATAAGGTTATAGTATAGAAACGGGTCTAAGAAACCAAAGAACACTTAAGAGCCATAATTGATTCCGTTAAAATCCATACACGGACCCATATTGGGGCCTAATAGGGGCCCAAGAGGCCACGTCACAAAGGCCACGGCTTATTAATAAGCACAAAGAGCTTATTTAGAAGCCTAAAGTGCTTACCAAACTCTCATGAGCCTTAGCATACTCTAGAAAATCTAACCGAACCCTTATGGGCTTGACGGCCTAATTTCGCGACCAACGAAAGCCCATAAGCTACAAATAAACTGGGACATCTTATTTGTAATCAGTTTACTAGACTTATATGGAGCATAAGAAGACCATTGGACTTAATGGAGAAAAGCCCAAAAGCTTAGGAATGGTAATCGGGGTCCCTACGGGGCCTAAAAAAGCCCATTAACGAACACGACGGCTTATTTAATAAGCCCCACATATTAAAAACAGCTTATTTGTGAGCTTAAACAGCTTATAAGTCTTCTAATAATCCTAGAAAGGTTATTGGACCCAAGAGAATCAAACCCAAACCTTTAAAACCCTTATCGGACTTATATCGAGCCTAATAAGCCCAATCTCGTGCTGAACAGCTTATTGAATAAGTCACACCATAAAAACAGCTTAAATAGACTCAAATGATCTTATTGACTTAGTAAAATAAGTTAGAATCAATAAGGAAACCCTCATGGGCCCTTTGGCTAACTTTCAGTTAAGGCTGTTGGGCCAACGAGCCCAATAAGCTCATCCAAGCTTATTAATAAGCCAATTTGATTTGTGTAGTTTAAATAAGCTTAACAAGTACATGTGTGCTTCTTAAAACTTAATCAGACCTTTAAAACACTTATTGGACCTTAACGGGCCCAATAAGGTCCATTAAGCCAAAATAAGCTCTCCTAAGCTTATTTATAAGCTGGAACAGCTTATACGGCTTATTGGAGCTTAATAAAATCTAATGTTACTTTTTAGAACTTAATTGGACTTAAAATGCGGTTTTTGTAAAGTTTAGGGACTAAAAGTATAAATTACAAACTAGAAGGGCTAAAACTGTCATTTACTAATTTTAATAAGTATAGGGGCTATTTTTAAACATTCTGAAAGTTAAGGGGCTGATGTGAAACTAAAAGGGCCTAAAGTGTAAACTTTGTAAAGTTAAAGGACCTAAAGTGTAATTGTGTAAAGTTGGAGGACTAAAAGTGTAATTATGGAAACTTAAGGGTTTGAAATGTAAATAGTATATATTTCATAAACCCAAGGGCTATTTTGTAATTACAAGTAACTTAAGGGTATTTTGTAAACGAAAGTAATTTTTATAAACACGTAACGAATCTGACGTGTTATGTATTTATCAAATATCATAACGAGTTAAACCACGACTTAATAAATATGGATATTTATTAAATAAACGTTTATACGTATACTATAACGTGAGAAATCTTATACCTTTCCAAGAGCCATCAACAATTCCCAATACATTAAACACGTACACCACCACACAAGTGATAACAGTATATATAAACTAGCAACTTATTGTAGTTTATACATTGAGTCTTTAGCCTAAAGTTATAGACTAAGACTGGCCGTATTTACTTAGGTATTTGATTGTGTGATTCATTGCTTACTTGGATATCTAATATCATTTCAGAGGACTATTTACTAAGGTGAGTTCATAGCCTCATGTTTTACAATTATTTAAATGATTTACATCCTTGGGGTGAGAACATGTTTTGTTTTACAAATTAGACGCAAGTGTACATTTTATACAATGATTACGTGTTTGCCTAAGTAGCGATAACCCATTATGTCCATGATCATGAACTGTTAATTGCATAGATGTGATTGGGAATTACATTGTGTGGGCGCGAATGTTATGGATAGATCTATTAGGGATTGACAATCCCCGTTCGGGTGACTAGCTATCACTGGGAACGAGCGCATACCATGTCGAATTTGGGATGTTGCGGGGTTAGCACATCATTCACGGACACTTGTTGGCAAATATTTATTTGCATTCATATATGTCGAGCTTCAGTGTCATGAGCTTAGGAAAACGTAATTACTTTTTATGATGTTTGCATTTGTTGCTTAATCATACACTTGGAAATCTTGCGGTCCTACAATTGATTTACATAAACCTATGAATTCACCAACTTTATGTTGACGATTTAAGCATGTTTTTCAGGTCAATAAGGCACGAGGTGCGATGATACATTGGAAGTCAATAATTGAAGAGTCAACACTTAAGATTTGGGGTCTTATTACATTTTGGGAAATTGTTATAAACCGAAATCTTTATTTATACTGTTGAACAAATTTGAAGCCATGGGCTTATGTAACAAACAAGTATTTTGTTAATCCAATGTATCTTTTTCATTCGACACGTTTAGTAGTCGTTCTCAGAATCTTGTGCTATTGATCCAAAAATGTAACGCCCTCGGATATTCAAACATTCCGCTGCGTGCTCAGATTTGAGGGTGTTACAGATTGGTATCAGAGCCAAGGTTATAGAGAACCAGGTCAAAAGTTTTTGTCTGGACTATAACCATTTTCAAAACTGTTTTTCACAAATGGGATTTGCGAGGGACATACATGCATTACTTGTTTACGTCTAGCGCATATATGCTTACATAACATGCATTGCTTTAGCATTAGTAGGGTACTAAGTGCTTACATGATTAATATACGGGTATATAAATGATATTACGTATATTACTATAAGGGCTTTATTATTAAAGCCTTACAGACATATCATATCGATTTTTTTTCTTATAAGTAATACTTATATAAGTTATTTTGCTTTTTGCAGTAATCATGTCTTCTGCGACATCCGTTGTTACCTACACTTCCGTTTACACCGACTCTGAGCCCGGCAGAGCCTTCTGGGGAGCCGATGATGAGGAGGTATCGGAGGGAGGCATTCCACGGGTCATCGTACTAGGATACGACGGACTCCCGCTACAGCCAGTAGCCCCACCGTCACCAGATTACATACCAGGCCCAGAGGATCCACAGACACCGCCAGTTCCTCAGGATGAGGATGAGCGTGAGCCTATGTTCGTACATACACATGATCCTAACTACGTGCCAGAGCCTATATATCCTGAGTATATACCATTGGAGGATGACCATGAGTTTCCGACTGAGGAACAACCATTGCCTCCTATTGATTCACCTAGTGCTGAGTCACCCGGATATGTTACTGAGTCGGATCCCGAGGAAGATCCAAAGGAGTACGAGGATGATGAGACAGAGGATGGTCCGGTTGACTATCCTATGGACGGAGGAGATGATGATGACGGCGATTCATCTAAAGATTGAAAATAATTTCTCGTGTTAAAATGGTCAACTTTATTTGGTCAACGTGGTCAAAATATAAGTACGCAATTTACGACTTCGGACTTTTAGGAAACTAGATCATCTAAACTCTAAAACATTAGTTTAGATCAGCCATTGGTTTAGTCTCTAAGTGTGTCAAATAATTAGACGAAACGTTGACGTTTAACTAATTGAGTTAAGTGTAAGTGAAATTTAGTTTTAATATTAGACGACTCGGAGTTTTATAATTTAATTACGAATTCGTTAGTTAACGATAATGAAAAATAAAAATACATTTGACAACTCGGATAGGCCGTCTATAACTTTCATCTTTTAAGTTTTGCCCAACGAAGTCGTTTAACGGGTTAAAAACGGGGCTAAAGTATGCGTCTCGCTAAGACAGTTCTCACACTTAAAAAAATAAAGGTTTGTTTCAGCATATGACGTTTGCGTAGTCAGAGTTTTGGGCTCAGGTTGTGACATCGATACTCAACCTTAGGACAAAACAAAAACATTTTAATAAACTAGGACATACTGCTTTAATTTACCTTTTATAAATTTTGCGTGTCGGGGTCGTTAACAGGGTCAAAATGAGGCTAAAGTTTGGCTTGCACGCACCCATGCCATGGCTACACGCACACCAGGTGTTCGACCAATTGTCGACACCTATGATAGATCAGTCAGTTTCATTGGCAAATTGCGGGCTCGTTTCTAAACGAAAGTGGCTAGTTCTTTTTCCTAATCAAGGAGGACATTGTAGGCTTTAAATAATAATAATTGGTTCGATTGAACAGTACCTAAGTAAGTCACAATAATTCGAGCGAAATGCTTTGCTGGCTACGTTTAAAACAGTGGGAAAAGTGATGGTTTTTACACCTTACTTTGAGACCTTCTAACTTCTTATTTACTTGACGAAAATCAGTGATTCCAGGGGCAAAATAACTATTATATGTCCTATTTAAGAAAATAATTATGGTTCGTTTTTATGCTCCACGCCTAGAGGTTGAATAATGTACATAAAATTATAGGTGTGGGCTGCGTTTTATTCCAACAATACATATGCGTTTTTCTTTTTATCTAACCCACGGGTCTAAGCTTCTAATGGACTGAGTTCTACACTTAATAGCTTATCATAAACATGGCTCATGTCTTATTAGTCACTTTACAAATTTTATAAAGGTTATAGTGTTATTCGGTACATATATCAGAAAGTAATCACAAGAAAAGAAATGTGTTTTGTTTTTACAGGCTTCAAGCACACACTAATGACATATATATTGCATACATAAAATAAAGTAGTAAGGACGTGGGACTCATAAGAGTTGAGGAGAATTTGGTTATTGCCTTGAATCCAAACGAAAACCATAATGGCTAAAATCTTCTTGATCGAAAACCCTAATTCTAAACCAAGTGTTTCCCACAATATTCACCCCTCTAGCTCCTGCAACTCCACGTATAACACCTTGCTTGTCTGATTGTCGACTAGAAACGAAAACTAAAAGGGACGAAAGTAGGGTTGGGGTTTTGTGTATGATGAAGGTACAAAGGGCGTGGGTTTGCTTGTGTGTTGTGTATGAGTCGAAACCAGGTGAACAAGGAAACCAAAGATAATGACAGGGTATGATGAATATTGAAGTTGTGTTGTGTTCTCTGTGTTTGCAAAAGAATGCAGGTCTTCTTATACTCACAAAGGATGCAGGCATAGTGTTTCCAATAGAAGTCACATTCTAATGTAAATCCAAATGGGGTAAGGGATTTTTGGGGCTTCACACGGTCAATGTATAGTGAATTAAAGTGGTATACTGTTTGGAAACGTGGGAGCAAAACCAAGAGGGAGGCAGCCAAATATATCACGAGTATGTTTAGGTTTTGTAAAAAGGGGATTATAGGCTTTGTACCTTGGGTAATAGGGTTATTTTTGGATGAGATATTTGTTAAAATCTTATCTTGTCGAATGATACTGGTTTTTAAAATTTGGAAATAAAAGTGTACGTGACTTATGGCTATATTGTAGGGAAGATCGTTTGTGTCTTGTATGATATTTATTGCTTGAGAGTTTTGTTGCTTGCCTTATTTGAAAACAAAGAAGAAACAAGTCTTGTCCTAATTTTTACTTATAGATTATACACTAAGTGATGGAAAGAAAAGAATGGAACATATTCATTTTTGGTTAACTATGTTGTAGAGGATATTTTAGTGAAACATAGTACTAATTCAGTTATTAATGTTCTTGGTTAAATTTATTAAATTTAACTAGTGCGATTTAAATGGAAGTAAACACGCCAAACCCAATAAATAAAGGGAAAATTAAATAATTGGGATCGTAATATGACCTGAAAACACGGGGTGTTATAGGTTTGATCATTTCTTATTCCTTAAGAAATGTTACTATGTCCAAATTAAGATTCCACGACGGTTTGGTATAAAACTGATGGCGGTTTACTAAGTTAAAACTGGCAGCGGTTTGAGAAAGAAAAACAGGCAGCGGTTTGGTTAAATTTTAATGGCAGCGGTTTGAGAAAGAAAATTTTGCCAGCGGTTTGACCAATTTAGACAGCGGTTTGGTTTATTGTTTTTGCTAGCGGTTTGCCTTACTCTTAGACAGCGGTTTGGTGATAAAATTTGGTGGCAGTTTGCTTAATTTACACAGTACCGAATTTCATTTTCAGTTGACCTAATTTCAGTGAATCAATTTCGGTTCTAGGCCATTTTCGGTGAATTTAACTTTGGACAATTCGGACTTTGGACTTTAAAAGACAAATACTTAAACCTTAACCAACATCAACCTACCATTATCAGGACACATAAAGACATAATTCTAACCAAAAAACCTTAACAACAATCAATTTACATTCACGGTTTTCTATTGATTTTGTAAAATCTCGCGAAAGACTCAACTCTTTTCTCGGTTTCAATCATAGACTTGTAAAATCCCGTGGATGCTAATTGTATTCATTTTACCACA
Organism: Tanacetum coccineum; assembly: GCA_026074375.1. Classification (NCBI taxonomy): domain Eukaryota; kingdom Viridiplantae; phylum Streptophyta; class Magnoliopsida; order Asterales; family Asteraceae; genus Tanacetum; species Tanacetum coccineum. The sequence continues at coordinate 39,139 of BQNB010028318.1, read as the reverse complement.
ACTTCATTCACAACACATCTACTTAATATCTTTCAATCATTTTCAATTCACAATTCACGAAAAAATGGAAACGAAAGATACTTTATCTTTGTGTTCGAATTCAGAAGAACAACAAATGCAACAAATTCAAGACAAAGAAAAAAAGAGTCTGCCTTGGAATCTTTTCGACAACTTTCAATTCACACCTCAAGCTTCTTTTAAACAACGACTTAAAAGGAACTCGAACCGAGTCTGGATTCAAATGTGCATTTGCGACACTCTTTGGTCCAGATGTTGAGACTTTCACAGGCACAATGTTCCTAAACATGGATCAACTAGAAAAGCAACTTGACAACAAAGAATTTCAAGAGATTGGATCCATGGCTGCTTTTAAAGTACTCTCGAGGACAAGTTCAGATGTTCATCAAGTCCGATTTATTTCGTTGATGAATTGTTGTTTGACACGCCAGCTACTTTCTACAATACACTCAATCGAGCTTCCAGTTTCATGATACACTGATCCAACACATGGGATCTGTTACGATGTCGATTTTAAAAGAGCACTACATAACAGGAGTATGACAATGGGTGAATGAAAGGGATAGATGCAGACAACAGAAGAAAGGTGTCGAGTGAGATTGGATGCTGTTGGTTGACACAGAAGCAGTGGGACAGAATCAAAAGAGCAGGGATAAAGTAGTAGGTCCAGGGAATTATGCACATGCTGATGATGCAGAAATTGACCCAATATTGATGAGAGCCATGGGGATGAGGTACAAACGACTGCTGAAATCATAGTCTTTGGACTACAGGACAACAACCATACTGAGCAACCTGAATTCAATAATGAAGGAGAGGTTGACCAGAATGCTGAACAATGTCATGACACATGTCCTTTTCCTACTAAATTAACTGATAACCAGACCATTGAACTTTCAAATCAATCCCTCGAGTATGAAAACACTTATCTCAAAAAGACCGTTGCCCAGTTTCAAAAAGATTTTTCAAAACTTGAAACACATTGCATTAATCTTGAACTTCAATTGCAAAACAAAGCTTTAAAATCAAGGCAACAGTGTAAATTTTTAAAAGCATAAGGTAATGAAGCGAATGTTAAACATGACATAGATGTTATTGAAACAATAAACATAAAATGGCTAAATTACTTAAGGAAAATGAGACTTTGAAAAAATTACAAATATCTATATGATTCTATCAAAGTAACGAGAACTAAGACTATAGAACATACAACTTCTTTGATTGCTAAAAATGATGAATTCAAAGCTCAACTTTAGGAAAAAGAGTTTGCAATTGCAGCATTAAAAAATGAGTTAAGAAACTATCAAGAAATAGTCTGAATACTAAGTTTGCAAAATAATTAATCTTGATGGGTAATCAAATTTCGTTTACATTAGATACCTTCATTTATTTCCCTTGTAAATTACACACATTTTATATTATTATTGCAAGAATTGTTATTTAATTGCTTTCAGGTTTGTTATTGTAGTATAAGTATTACAGTGGTGTTTTGTAAGACAGGCTATAAGGCGCACATTTTGGAGCTTAAAACAATGATATTTGAAGATTAATTATTTCTAAATACATAAGCGTATCCAGCAAGGAAGATATGGAGTATCCGCGCCTGGATCTTCACAGAAAACACGTATGCTCATTTCCCTATACGACGTATCCTGCTATCTTCTAGGCGTATACAGTTGGTGCAAAACAATTAAAGATCCTGCAATAAATGTAAAAGAGGAAAGATATAACTGATTGATTGTGAACATAGCGCGCACTCTAAGGAATTCACCCCTATACGCCGTATTGACCTCACTCAATACGGCGTATCCACCGATCTTCAGAGACTATAAATAGAAGACTCAAAACGAGTTTTCTTGTGTTGTCATATTACTATCCTTTATACCTCAAACATAATAAGACGAGTTTCTGAAGTAAAGAAAAAGCAGCAAAGGTCAAGTATTGATCACGATTGCATAGAATACACCGTTAATTCCTATACTCTTGTAAATCATTAATTTTTGGTATTCGTTCGGTTAAAACGTTTAGTGTTTACCTTGGTTAATTTGATCCGCTTGTTTTATTACAAATTGGTTGTGGCTAAGACTCGGGTTTAGCACTTCTTAATGAAGATTTAATGTTTGGTTTGTTTTAACTCGATTGCTTAATTTATCGTTGATTGTTTAATTATGTTTATTATCTGATACTTGTCTATGTGCTTGAATATGCGACCTATCATTCAACTGGGTCTAGTGATACTGACCAAGTGATCTAGATACTAGGATAGCTCTCCATATCGTGTTTTCATACTTGACCAATTGTGGCATCACAAATAATGTTTATTCTTTGCCTTTAAATTTTTTGAGCTTAGTTGGACCGGCAGGTGACCCGTATGTTTCAACAAGTACGTTCTTAATTAATTGATAAAGACTTGAACAGTGAAATACCAGTATATAAAATAGTCAAGCAAGTAAGTGTGTAAAGTCCTGACGGGCTAGTGGTTTAACCAAGATACATTGCTTTAATCACTAGATAGATTATAATTAAAACTAAATAAGGATGATTTATGCGGTATGCGTTAATGTGACAGGATTTCAACGTGTTCTAGGGTCTTAGGATGATGTCCCGACTAAGCTCTTACGATTGTTACTGCCACTCGAGATAAGCATCATTGCATAAAACAAACAAACCCAACATTTAATCAGATTTTTATATTGGCTAATACAGTTTTCTATCATTTGGCATGTACCGACCTTCTTTCTTTTATCTTCTGATTATCTTCTTGCATGCTTATTGTGTATTGAATTGATTATTGTCACCATAAAACCTGTGCCAGTCTTAAGGCCTAAAACACCCTATTATCTTAGAATTTGGTTTAGCATAGGTTAACAAAGTAATTAGGGAATTAACCGGATTAATCTTAATTACTGATGGAATATTAGGTTAACGACCTCGCTCTTAGGGTTTGACTCATACTTTCCACGAATACTCCTACACGATCGTGTACACGCTCGTTAAAGTGTTGTTTTAGGATAAGTCGGCTAATATAAATTTTAAAACTTGGTATAATCATAAATTTGGACCCTAACAGGAAATCAATCATTTATGAACTGATCTTATTTGGTATTTGGATAATGGAAATTGTAAGCAGTTGTATTTATACAAAGAATTTGATACTACGAGGTATGACGTTTAATTTATACTAAATGTGTTCTATTTTTGCATGTTTAAACCATGAATAAAAAATTAATTTATTTAAACTATGTCACTTTGCCTTTAAAATATATGGGAATATTGGGAAGATAAGGTAAATGTGAGTGTTTGGTATGTTTCTGGTGAATATGTTAATAATGTGTTCTGCTGAACTTCACATGTTAGTCAATGAGGTTGGAATATGGATACCTCAATTGTTTAATCACTTTATGTATCGGCGTTTATTAGTGTGCATTTTTTTTTTTTTTTTTATATTTTTTTTTTTTTTTTTTTTTTTTTTTTTATTTTTTTTTTTTTTTTCACTTATGTGTGAAAGTTAAGTTTATCCTCAGACTTGAGTTACAAGCAGGTCTTGCATGTATGGATGACATTTCTTGATTCTAGTCAAACGCTATACTATCAAAAGGTAGTTATAAAGGCTATTTCAGAAATGTTTTGAAGTACATGACGGACACTTGTAGTCAAAATAGAATTTGTTCCTCCACGAGTTTGGGAGTTAGTTGCTTACTAGGTCCCATCGTTGGTGTTGATCAGATGTTTGCGTGGCCGCACACTAAGTGTAGTTAAGTTGATTCTTTTTTAGTTTTGGTAAATAATGATCAATTCAGATGCGAGATAACTTAATTTGTTAAATTATGGAATAAATTAGTGATCATATATCCAATATTAACATTGTATTTGAAACAAAGGGATAGGACTGACCTAAACCATTGAAGGCTGAGTTGTTTACCAAAACTACATACTCAGGTATTTCTAGGAGCATTGATGATGTTGCTAGACTATTCTTCAATGTTAGTATGTTATATTTTATGACCATGACATTCGAAGTGGAAAGCTGTTTGTTGGGAAATAAAAAATAAAAAAAATGTAACAGACTTAATTCTGTTTGTATCAACAGTTAAGTCTGCGGTAGTAATAGTGTTAGTTTTTAGATTGAGTTAATCTGGCGAGTACTAAGTTTGTCTGGCTTTTTAAAGTTAGTACTGGTAGAGTAGCAGTACTAAAGTTAGTACTGGTCATGATTAGTTAAGTCTGTTCATAGTTAAGTCTGTTTATGTAACAGAATAGTAATAGTTATCTTAGAGATATCTTAAGAGATATCTTAGGAAAGGATATGTATTATCCTTTCACACGTTTGTAAAGCCCATTAGGGTTTCCTTGGTGTATAAAAGGAACCCTAAGGCACAATGTTACATAAGTAATTGAAATATCAATAGAAGCATAGAGCTTAATAGCAATTTAGTATTAATGTTTCTTCTTAATTCTTGTGTTAAGATTCCGCATTAACACTTGATATTCATAGTCGGTGTCTCTCACATAGTTGATTTGAATTTATTCAAGTTAGTTATCGTCTTACAAAAGGCTAATCAGATCCTATACCAAGGACCTACACTCACTTTTAATCAAATTTATTTCATAGTCTTTACAAGCTACTTCTCTTTTAAGAACTGCAAATTCTTCACTAAAAAGAACCTCATTCTCTTTATATGTGATAATTTGATCTTCTAGAGTTGCTAAACCTCTTTTATAAGTAGTTGCTTTAAATTCAGATTCATTAAGCTTAACAATCAAATCATCACACTGTTTCTTAAGAGTTTCATAGTTTTTTAGACAATTTTTAGAGCAAGTTTTATCAGTGTATACCTCTGAGTCTGAAAATGCCATTAGAGCCATGTTTGTCTGAATTTGTTCTTCTGCCATGTCACTCCAATCAAAACCTACACCATCTATAGCCAACATTGCCTTTGAAGATTTGTCTTCATTGTTTCCTTGCTTCCTGGTGTTGTCTTGATTTCTAAACTGACCTTCCTTGCTTCTTGGTGCTCTACACTCCCTGGCAAAGTGTCCCAACTTATGACAGTTGTAACACTCCACCTTGAATTTATCATACCCAACAATATCATTAGCATTAATGAAAATCTTCTTGCCTGTCCTCTGATAGTACTTCTTTGCCCTCACACTTAGCAGAGAGAGCTGCCACTTCAAATCCATTGCTTCCAAATCATCTTCATGAATTTGCTCTAAGTCCTGGTGTAGGACATTAGAACCATTAGGATTTTTAACCATGAAAGCATACACATCATTATCACTGACGCTAGTAGTACTAACTTGTGGACTAGCAGCATTAACATTAGGGCTAGCAGTACTAACTTGTAGACTAGCAGTGTTAGCATCATTAGTACTGCTAGTGCTTGGAGCAGTCATGAAGGCCAAGTTTTGAGCACTACTACTTGCACCAACAGATTTCTTTACCTTTTGTTCAATAATTTTGAAGTTGTTGTACAAATCATCTATGCTTATAGTTTCAACCTCGGGCTTATTCATCCACACAACTACATGAGTGTTCTACTCAGGGGGTAAGCTACTCAAAAATTTTGAGTTTAAGTCTTCTTGGGCAATGACCACACCCAAAATAGCAAGCCTACTAACTATCTTCTGAAGCCTATTGAATATAGAGTAAAGAGGCTCTTCACTTGATGCACTGAAATTCTCATACTGTTGCTTCAAAAGTGTCTTCTGAGTTTTCTTGGTAGCTGCATTACCTCCAAATCGTGTTTTAATGGCAGCAAACATTGATTTTGCATCAGGGTACTAATTGAATGTAAGTTGATGTTCATTGGGAAGAGCCATGAGTAGCAAGCTCCTAGCCTTCACATAATTCTTCTTATTTGTCTTTTCTTCAGTAGTTACTGGTATAGACATCTTTGTAACTGAAGTACCATTCTCATGTGCTGTTTTTGGTACTGACACCCATGAATCACCATTTTCTATGACCTCCCAGAGTGCATAGTCTTGGATCTGGAAGAACTGCTTAATCCTTATCACCCATATCTCATACTCACTCAGTTTGAGTATGGGAAGCTTTGCAGTAGTACCACTATTTGTAGATTTAAACTCCATGTCTTCTAGATCAAAGTTTCTTAAAGCAAAGCTCTGATACCAATTGTTGATCCCAATCCTTGATCGATTCCTTAGATTGTCTAAGGTTAAATTACCTTGGATAAATCCAAAATAACTTGTTGTAGAAACTTTGTATGTATACTAAAGTGTATGCGGAATCTACACCTTAATACCTAGAAGTATTATGAATAAAACAGTAATCTTGAACAAACAAAGATATAACCAAACGCTCCAATATTATTAGATTAATAATACGAGTACTCTTCACTAGTACTAGGGTTTACAACCTTGAAGCTTTTCTGAATCGACTTGACAACTATGAAAACTTATATGCAAAACTGATATCTCAACTAATACCCTAGAGCCTCCTTTTATAAACTAAGGAGTCCTAGTCGGCTTACAATACATTCCTAAGATATCTTAATATTTTCTAAAAATAAACGTAGTCTTTTAAATAAATACATTATGTATATCGTGTACATAAATATCTCAATACTTATCTTCACAAGTATTCTTGTTCTCCAAACAATCTTTATCTCGTGAATTCGTCTTTATCCTATTGACAGTAGAAAGTCTTCAAGCAGTTGTAATCAACAGTTGTAATCTTTTCACCAGCAGCACTGAGCAGTAGTAATTTCTAAGAATCCTTGAAGTCTTTTAAGTCCCAACAACATCTGATAATGACAGTGGGATTGATTTGCCTTTTTGTGATAATTCCGTTACTTTCTCTAATTCTCACTTCAATTCTAATGATGATTTTACTTCTAGTGATGACGAGTCACTTCCTAAGGAGGACGATCAGGAAGAAAATTTTAAAATTTATTCGAACCCTCTTTTTGAATTTGATGATAAGTACATCTCTAGTGACGTAAATCCTCTTTTTAATGAGGTGTTAGAGGACATCGAGAGCAAGGACTCTTATGAGCAGGCTTTGCTAGTCACACATCTTTCCGAGCTTAATGAGGATGAGTGTTTTGACCCAGGAGGTGATGAGATCGAAGCTTGTCTTACAAGTGATTCAATTCCACCAGAAATTGATGATGCCGACTTTGATCCGGAAGGAGACATTCTTCTTCTTGAGAAGTTATTAAGTGATGATACATCATCCCCTCTCCCTCTGAAAGAACTTTATTTTGAGGATCTTAAGATGATTAAATCTTCTATTGATACTCCTCTGGATTTTGAGGACGATTATTATGGCTCAGAGGGAGACATTATCTATCTAGAGAGTTTGCTTATTAAAGATATTACCCATAATCTCCCTCTCGAGGTGTTTTTAGATATTGACCCAAAAAGCTTAAAGGATGAACATGATAATGATAATTTGAAGAGTATGGTTAAAGTTTTTGACCCTGGGATTCATGAGAAAATAATTTCTCAGACATATGTGAGGTTACCCTTTGAGGATCGCCATTATCTTTCCCTCACATTTGTTATCAAAATCCTTCTTCCTTTTCTTACCTATTGATTAATTCTTAACAATACATATATATGTATATATATATATATATATATA